>VZRQ01005783.1:86616-101371 GCA_013397975.1 Machaerirhynchus nigripectus | reverse complement strand
TGAGATGGACGCCGTCCCGGGAGGCGCAGGCTGGCGGCTCGCTGCCGGGAGGAGGGCGGCTGGGATCCCCGCCGAGTGCGAGGGGAGGATGGATGGATTGACGGATGGATGCATAGATGGATGGGCAAAAAGTGGGAGAGCGGTGTAAAACAAAAAGAAAGAAAGAAGGAAAGCCCATTTCGGAAGAGCCGGGCTGTACCTGGGTGCACGGCTTGCGAGTGCAAAATGGAGAAGACCAAACCCTATTGATCTGAGAGAGGCAACCAAATGGAATGCTGTTGTGCCTGGATTCTGTTCAGAGGATGCTGATGGATATATTAAGGTGTTAGCCTAACGTGTAGGCATCTAAATAAATAACCACGCTGATTATTCTCTTAGAGCTTTTAATACACTGTATTCTGATGGAAATTTTTGTGTTGAGAGTGTTACCTGTTTGATGCCACACTTGTGTGTTCTTCCCCTCCAATATTTTTTCTTCTTTGAATCTTCATATTTCCTCATTGATGATGCAGAGAGCAGGTGTGGTATGAGAAAGGAAAGTGTCAGAGTTTCCAGTAATCTTGCTGCTCATTCTTCAAAGCAGTAATAATCTCATTAGCTCATCATGTTATCTTACTCATTAATTTCAAGTCCAAAATAAACTCCATGCCCTTTCCCCCTCTCCTGCTCTAAGGGAAATAGGCTGGAGTCCAAGATGGCATGTTTGCTGTCAGTGAATTGCTGATGTGACAGGCGTGTTTGGGAGCAGAGCGGTAAAGCTCTTCACTTGTGTTGGCACTGTTTCTTTTGTGGTGACGCTCTTCACCTGTGGCTCTACTTGACCCACAGTTCGTTTGGGTGAAGTTCGAGGTAATTTCAGATATATATTTTTTTTTTTTAAGTTTGATTCTACAAACAGTAGGACTCATACATTTTCCATTCATTTTCCTGCAAGACTGCAGCTGTGTAGGAGATGATGAAGTTAAATGGAGTTGGAGTTGAGCATTGGGCTGTTACAGAGCTCCTTGTGCTGCGAACAGTTCTGACCCTTGGATTTTAAACATAAATGTTCTAATGTTTTCCATAACTTTCACAGGAGCCTTGGCTTTTGGTTCTCTTCTGTGTACTCTAGTCTTCTTCCCTTTCACGTCTATTGTTACTGGGCCTTCATGGCTAAAATTATGCTCATTACTTTCAGTATGTTTTTCAGCCTTTTTTAAGAGCCGTTTTATGTGCTCTTAAGAAAGTCTCATTATGTCTTTCTCGCCTAATTCCGCTTTCACCTCTCCACCCTTATACACACAGTGAATTGGAGAAAGCAGGACAGAGAACAGTTGGTCTCCAAATATAGCTGGAATTCAACAAGCGCAGGAAAAACACCTGACCAGATTGTCCCCGCTGAGCATGATTAAAATGGCAGGACCACTTAGCAAAACTTTGTAGTGCAGTTTAACAATGCAGTGCAGATAGCTCTGCTGAGAGTGCTCAGGCTGACAAGGGCTTAAATCAGAATGGGCTTCAGTTGAGGTAATGTGTGACAGAAAAAAAGAATGTTATTTCCTCTTCCCCTTGTGGTTTCTTTTATCTCTGAAGAGGTGCATTAACAAACCAGACAAAATTCCACCTAAAATTACAGGGAACTCTACTAGCACAAAGTATATGTTCTTTTCCCAGCCAGAGCTAAAGCTTTCTGCTCTGTGTTAATCTTCTTACAAAATGAAGTTATTGCATAGTCCTGTGCTAGCTTCTTTTTTTTTTTCTTTCTGCCTCTGTTAGCAGAAAGATGCATTGTTTTCAAATCCTAAATGGTGTTTTGTTTATTTACAAAACTATTACAGAATAATTGGATTTGAGGCTTGCATTTTGTGGGGAACCAGTATTGCTGTTAACTGTAATGAGTTCACCTATTCTAAATTTATGATAGCCATGAATTTTGGGAGGCTGCTGCTACACTCTATGCAAATTAGAAAGAAAAAAACCAACCAAACAAGAAAGGTTGCATTCAGTCTTGCTGCTTTGGCTTATGAGATCATAATTCTCCATAGGAATGGCCAAGGTACTCATGAAGACACTTAATTACCATCTGCAGTGGCTAAAAATGTCCTGTTCTTTCAGTGGGTTTTTTTAGTGTTCGTACTGAGTTAGTGCACGTGTAGCCCGGTTATAGTCAGTGCCTGAACAAAGACCTGGTGCCTTGGCAATTGGTACCTGGAGGGCTGGGAGATAAAGAACAAAATAAGTGACAAAACCCAAAGAGAACCTAAGGTTTCATTGTTTCTCAGACTGCTCTATTCCCTTCTGGTGCAGAGCCATCAGTAATAAGCATTCTCTGTCTAAGCTTGCATTCCACGTTAGGGCCAGAGAGCTTTTGCTTGTGGGTAGCTCTTAACAAGTAATTGATAACATTTTTTCTTTTTTTACCAACACCAAAAGGAAGGGAATAGAGAGATATTTGAAGGTGTTACCCAAATTTCTTCTTTACCCGTGATATTAACCAAGATAAAATAAGAAAAAGGAGCACTAATCCCCAGGCCTCTGCTGTGTGCTTGATGAAGATACTCTTAAATGTGTTGCATGAAAATCAGTTTGCCATCTGATGCATGATCCTGGTAGGATTCCAGGTGTGAGTCAGCATGTAATTTGGGGGCTGATTATCACTAGGACACACGCACCTGTAGGCAAAATCAAGATAATATAGGAAGTGTTTAATTTGCTGGTGTACCCAACTTAGTTTATTAATTACAGAGGCCCAAATTTCAAATGGTTAAAAAGGAAGTGAACCCTTGCTTATGTATTTTTGTTGGTACTTCCAAAATCAGTATATACTTATGATTTACCTGTAACATTTCCTTGTGCCTGTGAGTCTGGACACATTTGGGAGTATGACAGGGATGAGATGAACACTTAGGAGTGTTACACACAAGTCAAAGCAAAGATGAAAGAAATGTCTGTCTTTTTTCTAAAGACCAATCTACAACTACTGCCTTTGGATTCAGTCCTTTGCAGCTGCTCCTCCTTCTGCTGTGCATGTACCTGTAGATGTCTGAACAGTATAACTGTGCTGGATGGGACATTTGTCTTGGGAAGCAGGAGGCTTGGGTTCTTGTCCTTGTCCAAATGAGTATTCAGTGTTACAAGAAGGAACTGAGTGCCACAGGAGCTGTTTTTTGCACGGAAACCCAAGTAAAACCAAAACAGTTTTAGGAGGATGGTGCAGTGACTGAGGAAGTGCTGGTTGGCAATTATGAAAAAGCTTTCCTGGCCTCTTCCCTGGAAGGTATCAAAATAATGCACAGCTCAGGCTACATGGAGATACTTCCCACTGGACTGATGGGCGGAGGAGACAATCAGAGCATCCTTTCTGTTTCATGCCTGTTTTGTAAGGGGGTCATCTTGGCACCTTGAACTTTCTAAAGTTGTTGATCTGTATGAGTCAAACCTGGGGGAAGCATGAATTGGTAGTACATCTCCTTGCTGTTGGTAAAATAGCCCAGTTGCTCTTTAGTAGTACTCTTTTCTATTTTTTTTTTATTTTATTTTTTCTTTCCCCCTTGCCCTTGTGGCTATTCTAAGGCATACAACTTTAGGCAGAGCAAGCATGTAATTTTGGGCTCGTGCCTGCCCTGGGAATTGGGGAACTTGGGACCTAGGCTCTGTGAGGCTTGCTGCTGCAGTGCTGCATTTTTTGTGCACCCATAGGTGCCAGTTGCTCCGTAGAGAGCCAGGGTGAAATAAAGAGAACGAGCTTTCTGCTCCCTCTTGGATGAGGAATGAAAGCTGGTGTGCTGACTAGTCTTAATACTGTCATTTATCTTGCTGTAGTATCAATAATGTGGTGTTTGCTTTCCAAACAAAAGATCTGGTTTATGTCTGAAAGAGTTTAAAGATCATTTGAAGCTTGGTGTAGTGGAAACCGTAGTTTTCTCTGCCAAATCGGCTTCGCCCTGGATTGCAACCTTGTTGCCTAATTGTGTGATTACTGCTGGAGTTTGAGACTGCTCAGAAAAAAAAAAAAAGAAAATGCTTATCCTTGAAGTAAGTGTTGATTTCCCTGTATTTTATGAGAAAGAAGAGGCATATAGATTGCTTATACATTTGGACTGAAATAGTAGTAGTTTTCCATACCAATGAGGTGGATCCAGGTGTGTTGCAGAACGTTTAGAAGCCAACAGCTTCTGTGTATTCAGGGGAAAAAAACCTATTTAAACTTGCTACAGTGTTCTGCATCAATGCTAAGAGCTATTTAATGGTCAGGCATAAGCAGTATGACATCGGACTCTTTCTGTGTGTAGCAGCTTTTCTGCATGCAGACTTTCTCATTTGCTGTAAATGAAATGAGATTTCAGTGACATTTTTAGTTCCTTTTTTTCTCCTCTTGTTGTTCTTGTGTGTTAGCATTGCTTAGGTAATTATAGTGTTCTCGCTAGAAGCCCTGACAGCCTAAACTGAGTTCTTTGTAAAAAACGTGGTGTTTCCCTTAATTAAGAGAGACTAGAAACAGCACCTGAATCTATTAATTAAATAGTCAAAGTTGATCTCTATTTAGGATATATTAACAAGCAAAACAAAATACATTTCTGACTAAAATGTTGCCAAGAGTAAATGAGCTACTGTGAGGCGCTTTTTTTTGTGAAGAAAAATAATTTATTGGTGCTGCAACTGTCACACATGCACAGTCATGCAAAATTCATGTGAGATAGTTCCCAGTTCTATGGTGCTGAGAACAATAGCCACTATTTCTTCTTCAAAGCTCTTCAGCAATGTTAAATAATCCTTATGACAACCCTATGAAGTGAGTATTGTAGTAATTTTGTATGGATGGCAAAACAATTAATCGGCATTGTCTCCAGCCACACTGAGAGAGTGGGATTTGCAGCGTGCCCGGGGTTTGGCCTGCTGCTGGGGCTCCTGCTTGTGTGAGCAAGGGGTGGGTGAGCCTGTCCTGCTGCCTCCTCTGTCTGTATCTGTGCTGGTGAAAACATTCTGCAGATGCTGTGGTCATCAGCGTGAAGGTGTGTAGGTCAAGGTGGAACCTACGTGTCCTGATAAAGGATGCATTTAGCTCAATCTGAATTATTCTGACTATGTCACTGGCATCACTTCTTGGAGGAGAGATGTGTGGAAGTGTTGGCTGTGCTGGGATCTGGAATGTCCATCTGAACGTGAAAGTTGGGTTGCTCAGACTGACTCCAGAGCACAAGTTTGCTCATGCATGGGCTGAGATCCTGGTCAGACGCATCCCACTGGGGCCTTGCCAGCCTGGGCTTGCTTAGTGTGACTTGAGAGTGGTCTCCTAATTCCTGAAAAGGATGCAGATCCCACTGTTCCCTCTGCTTCATGAACACCAGCTGTATCTGCCAGCTGAAGGAGGCCTGGATAACCAGGACATAAGTTCCTGTTTGGGTCAGAGCAGTGTTGCAGCTTTCCTGTGCAGCCTGGCTTTGGCTGCTGACATACTTGTGTCTCTTCTTCTCCTCCACCAGCTCTGCCTGCTGCCCTTCCAGGAGTTATAAATGCCACAGCAGATGGCTCGGGGAGGCAGTGTCTGTAATTACTGCTGCAAGATTTGCCGAAGCTTGACTCTGCACAAAGAACGCTTTTTTTTTCCCCTGGAGATTCAAAGTTGTTGGTACTTCAAATGCAGATTTGGTCTTTTCAGGGGAACATGATGGAGGAAATGTGTGATTTACATGCTGGTTCAAAAGCAGCCTGTCTTTCCTCTTGACATAATTCATATCATGCTGTAGTGTTACCAGTTTTGTCTTCTCTTGCTAGGTCAACTTTCATGTTCCTGGTAGTGATATAAGCTAGACTGCTTGTGGACCCAAGTTTTGATAACAGCTGACATACTGCTAAACAACACAGCCATAATCAGTTTATTTGATAAAGGTAGATAACCTTCCAGCAGGTTTCAGTGTGAATGTTGTTCTGCCATGTGAGCAGAGATGTGAAGCTCTAGGTTTGACACATCTCTAATGACTAATGCAAGAGCTCATCTCCCAGTTGCAGCTGTGGTTGATTGACCCAAGGTTATGCTGCACAGTGTCTTCTCTTCTGTGGGCCCCTTGCTCCAGTACCTTTCTGAAGTCTTGATCTCCTTACCAGCATGTTTGAACTGAATTTTTTCCTCTTGCATCTGTTTGATGCTGATGGCCCTTGGGTTATTAACCATGTAGCCAGCCAGGTTTGAATTATAAGAGGACTGAAGCCAAAGGGAAAGAAAGGTTTTCATTTCCTGAGGTCAGTGAAGAGGCTGTGACCCAAATCACCCCCTGAGCAGTGTTTTTTCCTTCTGGTGGTTACAGCCGAGGGGATGACTCTGGTTCCTCAGACAGCGCTTCCTGAGGTTAGTCATGTTACAGAGGGTTAGAGTGTTACCAGTTTTAAGGAGCACAGCAGTCTTCTCTCTATTTGAGGGACTTTTACTTTCTTTAAGAGTCTGCTTTGCTTGTAAAGTACATTTGGCTAAAAGTATAAGTAGCAGCGGGACTTTGGGCCAGATTGCAGATTGTTATTGATCTCCATTTCCAGTGAAATGTCATCACTGGGATCATGGCATTGAGGTGGCTTTTGGACTTGTGTGTTTTGAGGTTTTTATCTTGTGTTTTGCTTTCCTGGCCACTCCATGGCAGGGGGACAGGGCCATGCCTTTTTCCAGTCTCTGCTCATAACTAACTCGTCTGAAACTTGTAAATGGTTTTCATGTTGAATTTGCCTGTGTTATTGCTCTTACTTGTGGAGAGGACAACTACTTGAAAACAGATATATTTCATATTTAGCTAGCACTGTGGCGAGGATGTTGTTCGTATGTTGTTTTAGGAGTTGAGATGGCTTAATCTGAAATCGGATATACTTTGAGTAACTCAAGTTTGCTTTTTATTGTCTCAAGTTGTTTCTGACGATGGAAGCTGAACTGGCTGGCTTAGCACTCCAGCTGCATTTTTCCCCAGCATCTTCTGTGATGGTACAAGACCTATTGTTGCCAAAGACTTCTGAATTTCTTTCAAGCTTTCCTGCCCAAATATTCATTAGAAAACACTCGGTGAGCCCTCTCCCTCCGCCTGCTCTGAAAGGACTGAGTTTGCATTTGCCTGATGGTGCCTTAAGCTGAAGGCAGAAGGAGGCAGCAGCAGAGAAGTGCCTTGGCTGCGGATCACTGGGATGTTAGGCAGCAGCAGCAGGGTCACAGTGTGCTTGCCCTGGTCCTCTGCTCTTCTGGCCATCATTTGCTGTCTCCTGCCACGGGTGTGTCGTGAGATGGGGCGGACCTTGGCTCTGAGCTGGTACAGACGTGCTTGTTTGCTGCCTGGGTCCTGCTCAGCCCCTAGAAGAGGCACTTAGCCTTGCCTTTGGAAACTGGGGTTAGGAATGGCATTGCTTCATCTTGCTTGTTGCAGCTGGAGCTGTGGCTGTGAACTGAGGACCATAACCCACGGGAAAGGTTTTTGGAGCATGTAGTCTAAGAATGAAGACATGTCCATTAAATATGCATGTTTATGGTGTTAAATGAATACTGCTGGCAAGCTCTCCTGGGTGCAGCTGTGCCTCTACCAAAGCCCCCTTGATGGTACTTCTCTGTTTGTTTTTTTTTAACTTTGAAGCTTTTGCCAACAACTTTCCAATAAGGAAAAGTTTAATTTTTGTCTGTGTACCATAGGTTTTTTATGGTGTATTCCAGTGCACTGCTGGAGTGGTGTATTGGCTTTTCAGAAGTAATATCCTGCTGGAGAACAAGAGCTGACCCAAGTGGTGGTGATGAGTCTTGTGGTGTTCACAGCATCACCTCAGTTATACTTCACAGTAAAAACCAGGAAACAGTGTTCATCTGTGAAATAACAGAACCTGCTTTATGCAACCCACTATGAGCCTTACCTCGTTCAGGTAATGAGCCTGTACCTTTCTCTACAGCAAAAGAAAGTGGTATAATCCTTTTATCTTTCTTTTTTCTTGCACTGTTTGTATTTCATCCAATTCTTAGTGTCCTAAACTTTAAACATTTTCTACAAGTGCAGTCATCTCAATGTTTGTCAAGCACCCAAATGGTAGATCTGATCTGGAAGTTGGACCTTTTGGTTTTCCTTCAAGGCATGATGGGTGGAAAGGCTGTACTTTACATCCATGTACACTAACTCTTCCATCACCAATTCTAAACCTGTCTTGCTGGATCCCAAAGGAAGCTATGAACTGCTGTGAAGGGTTGTCTGTGGGTAATTTGGCTTGCTGGGCCTGAGGGAGGAGGAGGATGTGTTTTTGCACGAGGGGAGCCAGCAGAAGCTTTGCTGTGCTTGGCGTTGCGTTTGAAACGAGCACTGGTTGCTCTTCACACCACTGCTGCTGTGAAGGAAGGGACATCCCTCGAGAACATGATTGGGTTGATACTGGCAGAGTGAAGACTTCCTTCTCAGTGAAAGAACATCCAAAAGAATGTGGTTTCAGATTGGTTTAACAGGCATTTCCTCAGCTGATTTATTTTAATAAAATTTTGCCTAGATGGCTTTTTTAATTGAATATTTAAGGAAGCTGAAAGTGGGCATTTTACTGTCTCTCTTTAATTTGTGCTGATACGTGGTTTAGAATAATTATTTTTTAATGCCCCTTTTTAAAGTGCAGTGCCCTCATCCTCTTGACCCTCTTCCTTCAAGAAGTGGATTTAATTTGGAGAGAAATGTCTGTCGTATCGCTGCCCTGTGGCAGGGAGGTATGTGGGAGGGGTGGGCCTNTTTTAAAAGTGATGGGTTCAGGCCAAAAAGCATTAAGAATGGTCTGAAGCATACTGTGGCATTCGTAAGCTGCCTTTCTGAACCTCATGAATTTAGTTCTAAATATGAACCTTGCAGCGTTGCACAGATGCCTTGGTTTTACTGGGTGACCTAAAATAACCAACTTACAGTTTTCCTCTTTTTTTTTCCCCTCCCCATTGCTCTCGCAGGCCTGTCCTTTCTTGTTGGCCAGCATTAACTGTCCTGGATCCCTAAAGAGGAAACACAGCTGTGTTCTTTTGTTTTTAGGTTTCTGCCTGATCCAGTGTGGAGAACAGTGGAATACTCCTGGGTAGGAGCATTTTGTCACTGAGCAGATAAAACTGGCTGCTTACCTCCTATCTGGTTGGCTCCTTGCTCTCCCCCAGTGCAGCAGGAGTACCAGCACTGGAAAAAAAAATGTTGGCACCATTGTTCATAGTGGGATTGCAGTTTAGTCTGGAACAGGGGAGTCTGCTGGTACTCTTGAACCCTCCCTTTGAATAGGATTAATCACAACAGCCTCAATTTTTAGTGATACCATTGCCTACATTCATTTGTGCCTCTGTATTTACTCTGGAGGCTTTTCTTTAATGCTATTCATTAACACAGTAAGGCTGGCAAAACTTGTAAAGGAAAAAAAGCTCTAGGCTTTCTTGTATTCCTACCAAATACCTGTTTTGATAACAACCAAAAATGTAGTGCTTCCACTTAGCAGTTTGAAACCTGAATGTGAGTCAGTCTTAGGTGATTGCAAAAAAACCCCCCAAGAACCCCAAACCCTTCCTTCCTGTGACTCCAAAAGAGAAAAATCAAACATCCTAGATGAGGGTGCACACATACCTGGAAAATGGTTCTCCTTGGCGTGAGCTGGACTGCAGAATGCAGCTGAAGGCACCTTTTCCTGTGGACCAAGCTGTAAGAAAAATGAGTGGGAAAAAAATTTACAGGGATGTCTAGAAAACATTAATAAAGGAAAGGTTTAAAGAATCAAGATGGTTCTACACAGAGAACACCTGAAAGCCTGCTGCAGGAGCAGAAGGGAGTGAACTGCTGTCTGTGCCTGCTGTAGAGAGGACAACAAGTCAGGGATTTAAGATGCAGAATGGAGATCTGCAAAACTTTGGAAAAAGCTTTCTGTTTGCAAGCAGGAGTTGTAAAATTGATGTTGCTGAAAGGAACTAAAAAAGAAAATATATTGGCAGATGCTGGGGAAGAGCTGGGGTTTGGTGTTTCACTGGGGACTGGAGTGCCTGGTCCCTAGTGGGAAGTGAACCCTTATGAGGTGTGGACAAGGGGCAGGGGAGATCCAGAGAATGCAAGTTCTGGCCGTCCCTGTTCTTCCCTTATGTTGCTGCGCAAAAAAAAAAGCTGGGGGTGGGGTGGGGGGGGTGAACAAGAAATTAGTGGTCATGATGAAGAGAAGTAAAAGGTGATGGAGAAGCTTTGCTGTCAAAGGCTGGGGACAGCTGCATTAGGTGACTTATGGAAATCTCCTTCAGCTGCACGCACTGCAGTTTTATATTGGGAGAGACTCATGTTCCAGCCCTGCTCCACTCTGGGAGCCTCACGTGCTGTGAATTCCAGCACAGGGCAAAACTCTGATCTGAGTGTCAGATCAAATGACTCTGGGAAGGATATTGGTATTTTTGCTTCTCTGTCAAGGGGTCCTTTCAGATAGGGGCTGCTTCTCATCTTCCTCTTTGGGAACGTGAAACAATTCACTCGCAATCCGTGCGTGTTCCATGGAGAAGGTGAGGCAAAGCCTTGAAGGTGGTGACCTTAGAGATCAGCCTCAAAACTGGTGCCTGAACCCAGCTACCAGAAAGACCATGGTGCCTTCAGTTTGCTGTTTTTTTCAGCCTTTGGGCTCTCAGTGAGTTTCTGTGGCACAATTAATTCCTGATGACCAGCCAAAGTAGAGTTGTAACTACCAGGAATGCATGGAGGGCACTAAACAAAAGCTGAAAGGCCGGGTAAGTGCCCACAGAATTTAAATGCAGGTGCTGGTTCTCTCTGCAGCACAGTCCTGCTTGCCTTTTTGGTATTGCAGCCATTGCATGAAGCTGGTGGGTGCTGAAGTAGTTTTGCAGAACCATAAGCACTGAATTAAAATCTGAGTCAAATTCCTGGCTCTCTGTACTGGTGAACACTTCACTAGCAAGTATCTGAGATGAAGTACCAGAAAATTTATGGACTGTGATGGTCTGTCACTCTGTGTGAGCAGAAAAATACCATCCAGCTTCCTGAATTGATTTCTTTGGTGCGTGGTGAGCCTAAAATTATTTGGCAGGACATACGGTCTTTGTGTGTTGGTAAAACACAGGCGATCTGGGATGCTCCATGCAGGGAAGTGGGGAGCACCTTGTTCTTGGAGTTCTCTTCCCAGCAGTGGCCAGGGTTTGACCTGGGCAGTGCTGAGCTCCCATCAGCTGTGTCTGAGAAACGCATCAAAAATGTGTGTATCTGTAATGTAAATGAGGCACAACTTGCCTGCTGACCACAAGGAAATTCAGTCTTCCTGTCGCTTGCTATGGGGCCTGTGCCTAGGTAAGGCAGACAGAACTAAGGTAAACTGAGCCCCCACTGAATAACTCAACAGCTGTTGGGGGAAATTTGTCATTTGCTGGTTTTCCAAATACAAGATGCTCTTCTGAGAGGGGAGCCCTGCTGTGTTTCTGCCTTAATTCCACAGCAACATTAAGATGGGATTCTGTCCACTGGAAGCGTTTTGGATGTTATTGTGAGGTAAATGGACCCTCTATCTTGGAAGACTGTCTTTTGCAGATCATGTAGTGTTTGGAGTTCACAAATGTGGTGGAATTGCACGTATGAGAGGGGGTACGAGCAGCAGAAAGCCACTTACCTGTGCTGCGTGGTACAGATTTGCTCTGGATAGCCAGTGAGTCCTCATTAGCTGTGTGCTTCTAAACCTGCAAATAGTTGTTACACAAATTAAAATCCCCACTGCACTGATACAGGTCCTCTCTGCAGGGGTGTCTGGCTGACAGCAATAGTGTTTAACAAGTTCCAGCAGCATCAAGCACATACAGCCTGGTTACAAAGCGGGGATTTTTTTTTCCTGCACTGAGTTTTTTTTGCTTGAAATTTTAACTTGCATGTCTTCTCTAGAAGAGGGTGGGTCTTCTCAGACAGGTGAAATTGTGCATCTCCAACTTATCTTGGTATAATTTTCTCTTGTTCACCTCCCCCTCCTCCTCTTCCTTGTTTCATCCCACTTACTGTGGGTTTTGTCAGGGCCCTTTTTGAGGCATTTAGAATCAGTTGCCAAATTACAGTAACGAGCGGGTAAGTTTAATGCTGCACAGTGTGATAGATGCAGTAATTGTACTAGCAATGTTTCATCTTTGTGGTTTTCATTTTTGTGATTCTCATGTACTCAGATTGGGTTTTCTTTCCTCTACCTCTAACCATTTTTTGGTACAAGATGTATGTGGGGGAAAGAGGAGGAGCATGAAGGGAGTGAAAATGGCCTTTATTCCTGGGTTTTCTAGGGTTTAACGTTTATGTTGCCATGGGGTGGGGGCTGCTGTTCTCTGCCAAGTCCACCTGTAGGCAACCAGCAGACCTGAATGTAACAGGTCCACATTCGGGCAGATACTGCCATTAATTCAGCTATGAACTAAGCCAGCAGGTCTAGGGGTTGGTCTGGGTTGGAAGAGAGGAGTGTGTAGGGAGAGATGCTGGAGGGCCTGTGCAGCATCACCTGTTCAACCTGTCGCTCTCTGGGACTCCTGTTGCCTGTCCTAAATCCCTGTGGCACATCTCTCCTGGCCGTGCTTACTGCTCCTTGGGATCTGTCACATCTTGAATGCGCTGTTTGTCAAATTCCTTTATTTTCTCCACTAGGAACTCGTGGAGTTGTTTCTGCTGCTTCTTCCCCCCTGTGTCCCACTGAGGCACTTTGTGCTGCGTTGTCAGAGCCCAAGAGGCTCAGCCTACTCTCTGGAGGGCCCTTACAGCCATTTAAGAGCTGCTGCCTATTTTCTTAGGATGCGTTATCTCTTCCTTTTCTCTGGAGTCCTAGTTTTCTGCCTCAGGTCTGGACGCAGTCCTAATTTATGTAGGAATCCTATCTTGAAACTTGTTCAGTTGTTAACTTAGCACAGACAGCTTTGCAGTTCTTGTGACGGAAGTGAGAGTTTCTGCGTGTGGAGGGGGCTGTGCTAACTCACTAAAGGTTCTGCTTAGGTTGGCCAGTTCTTGACTGCAGCGTTTTTAGCTCTTTAATGAGAGGTTATTTTGGGAGGAAGAATGTAATCGGGTCAAAAATCAAATTTCAGTCAGGGCTGACTCATGTTGTATGGGCATGTTTTGGTTGCTGGACATTGCTCGCAATAGAAGTTGGAAGAATTGGAGTGTTTGAACTAATTTTTGCTCGGTCTTTCCCACTGGCAATGATTGGCCTTCCTGACATGGTTTAATTTCAGACTTCTGAACACTAATTTCTGTTTTGTATTAAATGTACTTTTGGCTAACAGAAATGCATTGGGGAAAGTAATAAAGCCCAAAGGATAACAAAACCATTTCCTCTTGGCATAGTGTTTTTTCTGTAGATCAGCCGTGGACTTGTTTTGTTTTGACCTGTTTTATTGCTAGTTCTAATTTGAAATTTAAAGTCTTGCCACCAGGCAGAGTAAACTTACAAAAGACTCAAGTAAATTAAGGCAGAGTACTTGGAGTCTTAAAAGACAATTGTCACCTTTGTTCACCATGTCATGGTGGTTCCCATTAGCAGTCACGGTGGCCTTGGAGAACAGGATGGCTCTGAAGTCAGAAGACACTTTCCAGAAGTGTGAAGTGTGCATATCAGGTAGTTAATATCTATAGTTTATGTCTGAGATCTAAAACCTGGGGTTTTTTTGAGTTTATAATGTATGCTTTTTCATATTGGAGCTTGATTTATTTATTTTTTTTAAGAGAGAAACTGCCATGATCTCTCACAAAGTAATAGAGGGAAATAGTGTTCTAAATCCCTTGATGTGTTGTGAAAGCCTAGACCTTTCCCGTTGCTACCTTCTATTTGCCTCCTGTGCAGCTCAGGTTTTTTATGTGCTCTTTCTCCCATGGTCACTATTCTCAAAAGTTCCTTCAGACAGACTGATACCATGCAAAGTGTTCAAAATATTTACACTGAGACAGCAGCTTTTTTTCTGCACAGCAAAATCATGTGTCTGTCCACCAAAAGAACTGGCTGGAAGGGGACAGGATGGAGGGACTGGGCTGGTTCTAAACTTGGTTGTAATTATCTCTGCTTTAATTAAACATTGTAGAGACTCGTGGGGCGGTTTGTGTAGCTGAACATCTAATGTCCCCTTAGGTCGTTTAGGGTATTTCTCCTGGCCTGGAGCCACCACTCTCAAAGGACATTGGTCTGGTGTGGCATCTGCCG
Organism: Machaerirhynchus nigripectus; assembly: GCA_013397975.1. NCBI lineage: Eukaryota > Metazoa > Chordata > Aves > Passeriformes > Dicruridae > Machaerirhynchus > Machaerirhynchus nigripectus. Next base: position 87,241 of record VZRQ01005783.1, on the reverse strand, counting down.
GTCCCGTGTGGATGTTGTGAATGTTTCTTGGAAACATCTAAAAACGTCTCTTGGCACTATGTTTAGAAACCCAGATCTCTTCCATAAGTGTTGGTAAGAATTCCCAGCAGCAACTTTTCTCAGCCTGTTAACCTGGAAGCCTTTTCCTCAAACCTCAGTCATCTTTTCATCTCCCTGCCTCCCTGTCTGTGTGTTTAAAGCCAAAAGCTTTAAGTGCCAATATGCAAATACACACATGGGTCAGTGCATGATGAGATTATTTGACTCTCTTAAAGATGTAATTTCATGGCCATAAGACTAAAATCACTAGAGTGATCTGAAATTAAGGTCTCTGACTAATCTATAACAAAGGAACATTGCAAAAATGCAGGTGCATAGGAATAGGAATACTCTGCCTTGAAAGATGGATACTTAGGGAGCTGCGAGTGCTGTAAGCCTTAATATTTTCATTATTGTTGTGATCAAATTTTTTATTATGCATTAAATAGTTTATAGGCAGCTATGTAGTGTCTGCTTGCTTGCTGTCTCCCCTATTTCTGGCCCCCAGTGTTACCCCCATTTCAGAGAAATAGAATTCCTCTGCTATGATCAAGGCAGAAGGAGTAAGGCAGTGATGGGTATGGTG
>VZRQ01005783.1:0-86582 GCA_013397975.1 Machaerirhynchus nigripectus | reverse complement strand
GCACAGTACTTCCAAACTAAACACTGTGTGGTATCTTTGTGGTAGCTCTGATGGTCTAAAGAAACAAAACAACTCGAGTGATTAGCAGCTTTGGAAAAATACTTGTCATGTGAAGAGAGAAGTCATTCCCTAGCAAAAATTACTTGCACCTCTATGCTTTCCAGTCCTCTGTTATCCAGAGGATAAAACTCTGATAAATGTTTAACTCCTTTTGATTTCAAGATTCTCGTGTGTCCTGAAAGAACCTTGTTTTTCATCATCATAATCATCATTCCTAAAGAGTGGTTTGGACTTAAAAAGGGGCTGTTGTTGCAAACTGCCTTAGGAATAAAAATATGACAACCATCCTGAGTTGTGGAAAGAAAGATAAGTGTGGATAGCAGGAGAAAGTCCAGTCTCTGAAAAGCAGCCACATCAGTGGTGCAAACTGGGTTAAGGTTCAAGGAGTCTCTGAATGTTGTTGTTCTTGTTGTCTGAATACCTCTCAGATATTAAGGTGGTGCAGGTTACTTGGTCACTAAGACTCCATTTTTATTATGACTCCTTTTATTTAGGTCTATATAGATTCAGTTTAGTATTTTGAGTAAGTATTTCCTATTTTTAAATACCCTTCTGGGAGGGAAGGCATAGAGTGGAAGGGGAGAAGTTGGAGGGGGGAAGTTTACATATATATTCCTTTTCTTTTAGTTTTTTTCCATGTCCAAGAGAAAGACAGGAGCAGAGTTGGCTGTTTTTAAGAATCAAGCAATAAGCAGAGCTTTAAGCCTAGAAATTAATAACTAGAAGCCTTCCCTCCAGATCAGTAACTTATGCCCTTTTCTCTAGTGGCCAGCATGTAAAATGATGTTTCATCCAGGTTATTGCACTCCTGAAAGCAAACATTCTTTCCTTTGAAGTGTATCAAATGCTTGTTGCACTAGTAGTTAATAGGTCTGATTTCAGAAGGTGTTCTGCTTATTTTTACCCATTCGTCTAAAATTCAGCCGCTACTTTATATATGGCTCAAAATAAATTCTGTTCACCAGTATGTACACTGAAAAGCAAAGAGTCTCACAATGGTGTGTTACAGAACTGTAATGGACGAGTAATACTATAGTTTGTGCTTTCTAAATACTTCAAATTATGTCTGAGGGTCGTAACGAAATGCTGCTTTGTGGTGTGACAAACCACTGGCCACGGGGCTGGTAAAGTGTGCCAGGGGTGGATTTAGCTTGGGAAGGGGGTGACAGCAGAGCCTGCAGCTCTGCAGTCAGGGCTGGGCAGTGGGGCAGGACACGGGGTCGAAAAGCCAATTCTGGCTTTTGGCAAAATGCGCCCCTGAGGAATCCTAAGCCTTCCTTGTGACCGTAAAAAAAACGGTCAGCGGTCCAGAGGGCAGCTGTGTGTTTGCTTTACCTGTGCACTTTACCCTGGTGGTGTGCCTTTTCCAAGGGGTATTTGTGTTTTCAGGAACATGAGATTGCAGCTGGACCCGTGAAGGACGTGAGGGGTGGTTTGCACGTGTGGGTTGGAACATGCTGGCCGTTCCTCTCCGAGCCCGCTCTGCAGCAGCACGGGCCGTTTAAGCAGTGCCTTCCTGATCTTCTGCCGTGCAGCTGGACACATCTGGAGGCAGCAGGGTGTGCAAACACGCAGGCACCTGGCCAGCTGTGCCTCGTGCCGGGGATGCCGTGGGGCAGGGACTTTGTCAGTGAAAGATCCCTGGATTAAGGAGAGGGCATGAACGCGGAGCTGGCCGTCCCTTTGGGGCACTGAACCTGAGGTGAACTCTGGTGGAGCTGTGCGAGCAGAAGGTGTTGGTGAAGTCAGGGGAGCTGCTCCTCTGGCTGTGCCTGAATTCCTGACGTGGATGGCGTGCAGTTCCTCTGTTCCTGGAGCAGCTTTCCCTGCAGTGGGTAAGGCTTCCTGTGGGTCTCTGCCAGGCAGTTCCTTGGTGCTGCAGGGTTACCTGTTGTGTAGGAGGAATGGGGCAGCCTCATCTCTCAGTCTGCTGAAAGTGGTTTGGGATTTGATATTTCAGAGTGATGGTTGTGCTGGGGGGCAAGGTGAAGGTGGGAACTTGTTAAAGAAAAGTGGTAATCACGGAATCATAGAATGTCAAGGGGTTGGAAGGGACCTTAAAGATCATCTTGTTCCAAACCCTCCTGCCGTGGGCAGGGACACCTTCCACTAGACCATGCTGCTCCAAGCTCCATCGCACCTGGCTTTGAGCACTGCCAGGGTTGGGGCATTCACAGCTTCTCTGGGCAACCTGTTCCAGTGTCTGACCACCCTCACAGTGATGAATTTCTGCCTAATATCTAACCTAAATTTCTCCTCGTTCAGTTTGTGCTCATTATTCCTTCCTATCACTACAATTCCCCTACATGTCACTTCTGGAGTGTGTATGAGGTCTTAATCCATTTACCACTGAACGTGCTACACGTGGGATGCTCTGTCAGCATGGAATTCTATTTTCCACGTGCCAGTAAATATTTTAACCTCTAGTTACTAATACTGTTTTATGATTTCCATATTCCTGAAACAGAAATTACTTTTTAAATTTTTCATCCATTTAGGAAAAGTTGTTTTTACTTGTGTATTTCTGTTCCCTCTGAGGATAATACGGAGACATCTTTTGCTTCCCATGATACATGGAAATAAATGAACGTGATCAATGTGGAGAGGCATCTCACTTCTTCTTAATATCTTTGGGTAGGAAGTGGCTCTGCTGTTCCATTTTAGCCTCCTGTGGCACCTGGAAAATAAGAATCAGGGAAAGCCTAACCCTGTGCTCAGGCTGACAAAGAGGTGTGAAAACAGACTTCTGACATGTAGATGCAGTTGAGTCTTTTTGGTGGAGCTTGAAGACAGTCAGTCTTACTGCAGGACCCAGATCTGTCAAATTTAAATGAAAAGGAGAAATCTGGTTTCTCAGGATTTGACTGTTCATTTATCTTTCTTTCCACTGCCTTTCTTTGTGTTTAGAAATTTTATACAGAGAAATAAAAAAAAAAAAACCACAACTTGCTTATTTGGGCAGTGTTAGTTTCCGACGGTCAAATGTTGTGATTTCTTTTTTTTTTCCTTTGATTTTAAAATTTTAAAAAAACATGCTGTGAAATGAATCTGGAAAGCAGTAGGTGGATTAAAAAGGAATACACTTTAACACAAATAATGGAGCTCCCAGGAGCAGAGAGACTGGAAGCACAGGGAGAGAGGCACACGCAAGGAGGAATAAATCTCTTTGACTATGCTGCTGAATGCTCCAAAGTCTTTCTGCGTGTGGTGTGAGTAAATTGCCAGCTGTCTTTAGTGCTCAGGAATAATTACTCCCTTCTCCTTGAGTCATTCTGGAGTTGTTCAAGTCTATCTATACGTGAGCAGGGCTCTTTCTGTTTCTTTTGATACCTCCAGAGTGAACACTGCTTGGGACCACCCTGTGCAGAGTGAGGATCACTGAGCTGATCCAGCGTAGTACTGCACGAGTTGTAAAGAGACTCTGTAGGATCAACGGGAGGGGAAATGTGTTTTTGAATATCTGGCCTTATTGTGGGGGTTTTTGTCTTTTGTTTGGTGGGGGGTTTTTGTTTGTTTGGGTTTTTTTTTTGTGTTTTGTTTTTCTCAGTCTCAGGTAGAAGTTGTGTGGATGAAACATACTGGTGGAAGCAAAAGAGGATGTAGTGAAGCTGCCTGTTTTTACTTCCCTAGGACTTTTAGCAGACTTATTTTCCCTAAGTTATTTGTTGTCTATGGCTTTTTGTGTGCATATGATGCTGCATGCTTTCTCTGCCTTTTTCTAAGCTAGTGCTCAGGTGTAGTAAGTGTAAGCTTTTATGCAGTGTTTGTCCACTTGGAAGTTTCTGTTTGTGTGTTTTGCTGGATGTGATTTTTTAGAGCAAAGATAGGAGTAGACTTGGATCTGGTGAGGGAATTGATCCCTCTGTCCAGCACCCCTTGGAAATTGCCATCCTGTGCCTAGCAGAGGTGAGAGAAGCCTGCTGTGCTGCCCTAAATAAACTTTCTTGCTGTGTTCAGAGAAGCTGATTGGTTTCATTGACAGAGCTGTAAACGAGACAAACCAGCCTGCTTTAAAGCCTCTGTGCCTAATGAATCAGTCAGGATGTTTTGATCTGTCCTGCACAGTTCTCCACCTCAGCTACTCTTGACTACAAAGATCTGAACTTACACCATTATGTGGCGAACCCTTTTAATTTGGTTGTTGTTACTTGATCCTGCAGCTGTTGCCTAAAGAAGCCAGTAGAAAGAGCCTGGCTGGGCAGTCCCTTGCTTTGTGTCCCTGTACCTGGTGTCCCCTTTCCTTCTGCATAGATCACAACGCCTGCACACACCTGATCCCTCCCAGAGCTGGTGTCCAGGTAAAGTTTCGCTGCTGTCCCTTGTCATGGAGCTCAGAACAAGTAAATGAACAACAGCTGTATTGATCAGGGCAGCATGGAAAGGAATAAAGTGAGTTCAGAAGAGCATCTGCTCCCATATTTCACCCGGGACAGGGGATCACTAAGGATTTGTCACCTGCAAGAGTGAGACTGAGGGTGAATGTGTAGCATTTTTCTGGTTTATTGTCATGTGGCATTGTGTGCTGACTGCACAGCTCAGCACTGGTCAGAGTGTTGCATGGCCAGCTGGACCCAGGCTCTCTGTCTCTGGTGCAGGAAATTTTGTGCTTGGAAAAGTCATCCTCAAAATACTCAGTGAGCTGAGAAAACATACAAAGAAAGTTGTCATCTTTTCCTCATGGCCTCTGATTGCCCCTGTCCGGCCCCAGAACTGTTTCCTGCACAGAACTCTTTTCTCTTATTCCATTTATTTTCTTCCACGCATCTTCTACTAAAAGAAATCCACTTACTGTGTGCATTCTTTTACTTTATCTTTCTAGGCTGCTTTTACTCATTCTTCATTATCAGTATGGTTTCTTTGTTTCCCTCTGTATCTTTTTCTGTACTTTCTCTTACTTTCTTTTCCTTTCCCTTTTTCGTTCCCCAGTCCCTTTGCACAGCCACCTCTTGGCTTCTCAAGTCACAAGCCAAAAGTAGAGTGTGTAGGAATTGTGCCAGGGATAACCCCATGTCTCATAAATCCGGGTGCAAATGGTAATTTGCCTCCAAGGAAAACTTCCAAACTTGATTTAAAAAAATGGTTAGTTACAAAGACTGTCCTGGCCCTCGGTGAGTTGTTCCAGGGTGTGCTGGTCTTTGCTGAAGTGCGTGGCTTGTGGCCTCTTTGTTTTTTAGTTTCATCCAGCATCTTTGTTCATTCATGTTGCTTCTCCTGCCTCTCCTATGGAGTTTTCTTTATCTGCTCTGTTTCCCCTCGCTTTAGAACTGTCCCAAAATCTGGTGTGCATGTTTTCCTCCTCACCATTTCTTCAGGACCTAATTTTTACACCTTTTGGGTACAGTTACTGACTGGTTTGAAAGCCTTTGAGTGAATATTAGAAGACTGTTAGTACGGTTCTACTCTTCAGGCTGACTTTGGAGGAAGCAATGACTCAAGTTGTGAGGCTCACCAGGCTCAGGAATTTGCTGTGTACGTAGAGCCCTCCCTTGGTTTTCAGTGGCTCAGCATTTAAAATAAAAAAAAAAAAATCTGCTTCTTTGCTTTTCCAGGTTCCTGTCAAGGCTTTTGTGAGGGAAAGTAGACCTTTTGGTCACCTGGATAAAAACTCGTGAAAAAAACAACAGGACTCCTTCACAGGACTCTGTATTTTTACAGTCTTGATAGATAGATATAGAGTGTCATAGTTTTATTTGTATTACAGCAGTAAGGCTCTATTTGCTTTAAGCCTTGTGTTTTGCAGGACTGGAAAAAAGTCCTTGAGGCTGTTGGTTTTTCAGTTCATGAAGGTAGTGCTGGAAGGCATTTGAGGAGAACAAGTGCTTATTTACCACCCCTCAGTTTGACAGTCAGACCAAGCCTTTTGTGTGGAAAGCTGGTGCTTGCCTTGGAAAGGTCATTCATGTGTTCAAATAACAGCGTGCAGGAACAGAAAACCCTTTCAGAGCAGGTGTCCAGAGATGCAATAGAAGTTATCTGCTTGTCTCTCATTATACCTGTCACCAGAGAAATCTGGTGAATGAGTCTCCAGTTGCCAGCAGGAAAAATAAGTTACAGTGAACAATAAGAGGCCCATGGGGAGTGCCCAAGGCATCGTCTTTCACGCAGACTGAAAGCTCTTTTCTTCTGTGCAGGAAAAGAACAAATAAGTAAAACGTTAGTCTGCTACTGATGGGACACATGTGAAGCATTAGGAAAAATTAAAAGGTTGGGTTACTTGCAGTTCTCTGACGTTAGATCCTTATCTCAGTGCTGACAGAATTGAGAGAAGGTTTTGTTTACTTCCAAGAAAAAGGAGAGGACCAGTCAGTCTGGCATAGGAATATAAATTCACTTCTGTTCCTTAAAGTATAAAAACTGCTTGGTGGAACAGACTGTATTGTGTGAAGAGCCCTTGGAGCACATGAACATTTGCAGGTGTGATTTTTTGTTACATGGTTCATAGAATCATCACAGAATCATGAAATGGGATGGGTTGGAAGAGGACCTTGAAGATCATCATGTTCCAACCCCCTGCCATGGGCAGGGACGTGTTCCATCAGACCAGGTTGCTCAGAGCCCCATTCAACCTGGCCTTGAACGCTTCCAGGGGTGGTTCTTTGCAGAGAGGGGAAGAAACTGAACTGCTGATTCTGCATCCCTTACCTGCAGCAGAACGCTTCCAGGGGGTTTTTGCCTTTGGAAGCGAGCATGTATAGCCTATAGAGGCCCTGCCTGGTGCTTTGTACTCTTTGTTTTATTCTGAGGGTTTTTAAGGGTTTGATAAAGCAATTTTATAGAAAACAATTGAAGCTAATTTTGCACTTAATCTTATGTAAGATTAGGGAGTGAAGTTAATAGTACAGACTTAAGGCCAGTGGACCTCAAGGTGCTGTAAAAACTATCCTCAGACTTGTACAGGTTTCATGAAATACCGATGTGGGCGTGTGACAAGCACATCACTTTCGGGTGCACATGGTTGCAGTTCTCTCAAGGATAGTATCAGCGGTATGCTTCCCTTGATATTTGGCATGTGTTACAGAATAATTTCTGTATTGCTATTACTTGCATGTGCAGTACCAAGAGCCCTGGGTTTTGCTGTGCCAGCATTTTGGAGTTGGAACGCCTGTGAAATTCCTTAGGGAATGTGCTTGTTCCTTTCATGCTGGAGGATGTGCTCGGCTGGGGATGAGGATTTTGGCCAAGAACACTGCACCAAAGTGTTACCCACATGATGGGCTGCTGCTGCATCAAATTCAGCAGCTGTTTCCTCCTATTGCTGTCTTCTGCAGTGCTGTCCTCTGCCAATTCTCCTTTTTCTCCCTAAGGAGAATGCACACTGGAGAGCTGATTCATCAGCCCAGTGAGGAGCTGTGCTCAAATTAGTCCTTTCCCCAGGCTTCGGGGTATTGTCCAGACATGAACAGGAATGGATGGCCCTAGGTATTAGCGTACAGCTCTGGTAAGGGTTTATCCTGCATGTTTCTGAGGGTCCTGTTATCCCATTTGGAAGTAGAATAATTTCTGTCCCATTTTGCAGGCAGCTGCCACATCTGCCTAGTCTGTTTCCTACACTGACATTTTTTGATTCTTTTTGTCCCTGTCCCCCCAGTTTGGCTGTTCCCTGTTGTCCAACCCCTGTAAGAGAAGTGAACTGCCTGACAAAGAGATATATTCCTTTGGTCCTGCGGCTGGTTCTTCTCTACTGGGGAGCCAACACTGAGAATTTACATCTAGGTGGTGATTAATGTGAGTGCATGTGAGATCTGCTTTCTCTCAGATTTCAGTGGCTCAGTGCTTATGGCTGGAGAATAGGCCAGCATGTGTATATATAGAGCAGGCGCAGAGAAAGCAAAGAAACAGAACAAGAAATTACTGAAAAATTACTTCAGTCTCTTAATATAATCATAAAGATTTGGGATTTCCCCCACACACTTGACTTAAAATATTTCTTCTCATGTCCCTTGTGTCAGGGTGAGCCCAGATGTGAGGAAACCTTCCCTCTCTCTTTGATACCTCTTTTCTGTAGGTTCTGGGTACTCATCCAGAATAGTGAAGGACAGGAAGGGTCAGGGTAAGAGACATCCTCAGTGCATGTCTGAAGCAGAGCCCTTGTGTGGGAGTTGGTGATGCTTCATGGCAAGCTGGAAAAGGGAGATGTTTGGAAAGCAGTGGTTCAGTAAAGCACTTGGTGGTGTTACTTGCTGCAGTGCTCTGACTGATATGGGACCCGAGGGGACAATTCTGTAAAAAAAAGAGTCAAATGATTGTGGGGACTGGACCCTTGTCGTCCACCCTCCTTAGATCCTATTAGGCTCCCCCCTGAATTGTTTTGGACCAAACTTGGCCTTCTGGCCTTTCTTTTAGCAGCACTGGTCAAGCTTAAGAGCAGAGCTTCAAGTAGCAGTGGCTGCATTGCCTGGCAGCGTGCGTGCCAAAGTGGAGTCCTGCCTTTGCCTTGAGCTCTTCGTGTGGCTTGTGATTCAGCACAGAGTCCACTGAAGAAGAAACAGGCTTCTACAGCAATTTGCCCTGAGCCCCTGGGATTCATATCCTGAGAGGCTGGTTAATACTAGCTCTGTGTTTGATAACCTCTGGGTGTTTGAATGTCGTGTTTGGAGGAGGAAGGGGGGAAAATACATCCATGTGAAATGTTCAGACTCAGGATATTGCTCAAACTGGAAATCAAAGGACGGTATGGTGTGCTTTTCTGTCTTTATCAGTAGTTCAAATAGACATGCTAATCTCTGTTTTTTTCTAGTAGCTGTGGGGATTATAGCCACAGTGAGAAAGGTACATATTGTGAGGAAGATTGAAAATTTACCTGTCCATCAGATATCCGAAGCAAAAGTTTATAATAAAGACAAACAAGCCCCCAAGCAACAGAACTGTACTGCAGTATGGCACATAATTCTCATAATGCTTTTTAGCAGAAGTCCTCTCTTCCCCTCAGTGCCAATGCTGGGCTTTGGCTGGGATTTTGGAGCTGTTCTCTGTGGATTCTTCTCCACAAAGGAGAGAATCCCTTTGCCTGGGGAGTTGACTGGCTGTATCTGCTTTAACCCCATGTGCAGTGCAGTAGAAGCAGGCCAGGGGAGCAGATTTCAGTTTTACTTGCTTTGTCCACTTCATGTTCCTTACATTTGAGGTATCCTACACCCTCGACTGACCGTCCTCCCTGTGTGTGTGCTGCAGAGCTCTCTGGAGGATCCCTGCCTCCTGGATCTCTGCTCCTTGGACTGTTGCTCCTGGAAGTGTCACATTACCCTCTTCCCTGTTTCACAGGGATGATGCTGGAGTGTCATTTCCCTGTCGGTGGTGTCTGTGTAAGCCTGTTCTGGGAACAAACTTTATTTCTCTTCCTGCTCACTTGAGTGACCTATGCAACCTGCTGCCTGAATCCCCTCTTGGTTCCTGAAATTAAGGTGGTGTCAGGGGGTGGGTGTTTTTCACCATCAGCTCTCCAGGAGCACACCCAAAAGACCAGGGTCTCACCTCTCTGCACATCCTGTTGTTTGGGGAAGACAGAAAAAGGAGCTTTCTCTCGAGTTTTGCACCTGCTTTTTCTCTGGCCCGGTGAAGAAGCTTGACCCAGTTGGATGCCATTCCTCTCAATACATGAAATGATAAGGAATAGGCACAGAGTTTTGCTGTGACAAAGAGGCACAGTCAAAGCCTTCTTCCACTCTGTAGTACAGCATCTCAGCTGTCCCTGAATGGAATTTCAGCAGCTCAGGCCTTGCTCAGAAGAGCGACTGTCACCTGTGAAGTCTTGTGAACCTCAGTCCCTACAAGTGGTGAACTGATGTGGGGTGAACAAGTCTGGGTGTAGTTACGGTCAAGGTTTCTGAGGATGTCTTTCAAACCTTTTACCTCCATGCAGTGGGAGTTATCAGCAAGGTAATCTGGGCCTTTGCTCTCTGTGGATCCCCAGGCAGCATGAGCAGTATTGATTCCAGGCTGGTGCCTTGACCAGGACCACTGTTAAATAAACAGTGGGGGCAGTTCTTTGCTGGTCCTGCTGACTGCAGGCCATGGAAAGGTATTTCCAGGCCAGAACCTTGTATCTTGCCTGACTGAGGTGGAACGTGCTGCCTGGGTCTGCCTGCACATAAGGCTGGGTGCAAATATCTGCAGCGCCCTGTGACTCACAGGTGGCTGCTGTGGACACTGAGGATGTAATTTCAGCCTCCCACATCTGCTTCAGAAAGTTGGAGCACCCAGCGTGGGTCTCATCTAAGGCACTTGTCAGCAGAGGAAAACCGCTGTGATCGGTGTCTTGGGACAGACACAGTGGAACAGGGGAACAAAATCTCGTGCCATGAATTACTCGTGTGTGAACACTACTGAATAAAAAGCAAGAGATTCCTGATGGACTCTGAATCTGCTTAACCTGCCCTCCCCTGGTTTTCGTGCCTGCGCATGCGCACGCGTGTGCACTCCGTTCCTGGTGGCACTCAAATCAACCAACTTTTTGTCCCTTTTGATTATCCTGGACAGCATTTTTGCTGGGCCTCCAACCCTTTGGTTCTTCCTCGTGTCCAGGTTTGTGCCTCTGACTCCTGTCAGGTTCCTTGAGGAGGCCTCAAGGGGAGTGGGCTTGAGGGCACTGGGACACTGCACTTGGAGTGGTGTCTGTCTGCTTTGCTGGGCTGGGGAAGGGAAGGCAGATTTAGCAAAACCTCTGTTAGCTGTTGCCATCTCAAGGGAAGTTGTTATTGAGGGAAGGCAGCAGTGCCTCGAATTTTTAGGATGAGGATAGCCTCACTAGATGGGTGAATATAACAAACCACCCGGGTGTCCCATATCCCAAGTGTGCCTATGGGGGATTTAGGCCAGGCTTCTTTGGAAAGCAGTATAAACCAATAGACCCATGCTTCTGTGCTCATAAAGGGCATTGATCTTTGTCCTGGGAAAGGACATTTTGTAGCAGAATGATACAAAATAAAGCTGCAAACAGTGGTGGTGTTCAGCAATGATCAGGAAGATGACAGAAGGCAGGGCAAATGCTGAGGAAAGAGAAATGGCACGGAGGCAGGAGAGGCCTCAGCAGAAGGCAAAGCAGATTGCGAAGGATTGAGAGCTGCAGAACTGGTGGTTAGTATCAAATATAAAAGTGCATTACTTACAAAAGTGTAAAGGGTGCTACTTAGCCCTCTGTTCAGCTACCAGCTTTGATGCTGGCTATGCCTGGGACTTGGATATGTTCTTGCTGGACTTCCCTTGTTGCTTTTTCCACCTTCTCATAGCAGGGGGAGGTGCTGGAGGTCATGTTGCAGTCTTAATTCCTCTGAAAGAAGCTATTTTTGTCCCTCATGTGTTCTTGATTACAGCATGGCTCTCCAGGGACTGACCCCCTCGGTTGTTTGTGTCCTTGGGAGCTTTGTGTTTGTGGCCTGTGTTGAGGAACCAGCTCGGGTCTGCAGGGTGTCTGCTCGGAGGAGCACGTCAGGGAGCTGAGAAGGGCGTGAGAGCAACTGTAATTACAAGTGGGTTATACCTGGCTGTGTGTTGGCCTTTCAGTGCCCAGGTTGTATGTGGTCAGTCTGACACCCAAGTCCTAACAAAACCCATAAAACAGCTAAATTTGGGCATTAAGTAATAGAGGAAATGTGAAGATTGCCAGAAGGCAAAACGCATTTCATTCACGGTGCAGGTTTCTGAACCAAGTTCTCTTGACGTGCTTATTCTGGAATTTAATCAATTTTGAAAAAGGGATTATCCAATTCACAAAAGATAGACAAACTGCCTCAGATTTTTCATGTGAACTAAATAGCTTCTATTCTAGGAAGTAAGAACAAATTGGATGAGCTCCTTCTGCCACAGATGAACTTTTCTTAAGCAACTCCAACTTCATTTTGCTTAATGTATGTGTTTTGTTGTTTGTTTTTAATCAGAGAGGATAAAAAGCATTTGATTTTGATAAGGTTTTGCATGCTTCTGCTGTCTTGCTTTGGGGTACTTTGCAGTGATAAACTATTTTTTTGTTAGTAGAAGAGGAGCAACAGTGAAAGAATTGCCTTTTTAAGTGAATTTTATGTGGCTATGAGAAGGGAATCCTTGAATTCAAACTAGATATTTTCTTGTCTCCAGTTTTCTGCAGAAGACTAAAATGAAATCCCAGCTGCTTGGGAAACATTTTAATCAGCAGGGAAAAATATTTCACAACAAGATAGGAGAGTTAGGTGGGTTTGCTCAGTTAAAAGCTTTCAGAATAGCTTGATTTAAAATTAACCTGAAGTCATTCTCGCTTCCACAGAGCTACAGTGATATAGTGCAAGGTCTTTGAAGACAAATATACAAAGGTCAGTCTGAGATTGAGGTAATTAGGGCATGCATGTTTTTAATTTTGAAAGTCTATAATTTTTTTGAAGATCCATACTTTTACCTTGTGGAAAATCTCAGACTTTGGTGATTTGCATTGTATGAAGGTAATAATAACCTGCCACTGACCAAACGTGTTTATCTGATGGCAGTGTGTGTGCTGAGCATGGTTTCGTACTCTGGAGTCCCTCAACCATCTGTTGTTTGCTTTGGGATCAGAGAGCTTGTCAGTGTGTAGGTAATGCCAGTCAGTAAAATACTTGGAGGGTATGGCTGAGTGATGGGACATGTCTGTCTTGTAGATAGGGAATACCTGGAAGGAAGACAGAGTCCTTCAAGGTCAGAGGAGAGAGGTTTCAAGTAAATACACAGAGGTGTGTATTGTCTTTCCCCACCCCATCCCAACTTCTGCTTTTTCAATGAGCATGTTGAGAGATCTAGCATAATGCAAAAATTAAAATAACTGTGGGTAGTAACAGCTATCTTTCTAGAGCAGGAAATTAAAATACTGTTAGCTTCAAAATGCAGGTTTTCTTCCCAAGTTTGTCAATGTCTTAAACCCAGTCTTAAACTACTTTATTTTCTTTTTTCTAATGAAAGTTTACTTCAACTAGCAGAAGATTCTTTGATACAATTCTGCTTTTCCTGTTTATTTGACGTATCTCTTCCCACACAAATAAGCCACAGGTAGAGGTAGAGGGCCAGGAGTCTTCAGGGCAAGACGGTAACAGCTGTAAGGAAAGAGAATAAGGAAGAGATAAGTAGTCTTTTATAGTCTTGAGTATTTGTTCCTGCTGACTTGAGGGTTTGTTGCAGTATGGTGTGTCCTGCAGATGGGGTTGTGGTTTGTGTTGATTTTAACAGGTAACTCACGAGGTGGGGTTTTTGGGATGTTAGACAATTAGAAATACTTAAAAGTGGTAGTTTTTAGGCTTGAGTCTGAAGAGTGGCATCTAAGCAGAATGACAGATTATACTGAGGAGTTTGCTTTCTGTGTGGATGGGTTGGGTTTTTTGTTTGGGTTGTTTTAAGCACTTCTTTGGAACTGAGGAAGCATTGTTCGGTGCGCACCCTTAAACCTGTGTGCTTGAATGGGTGGTGTGATATACTTGTTGCAGTGCTCAGTAGCCAGGAGTCATAAAGCAGACTTCCCAGTAGAGTGTGTTTTATGGTAATGCTTCATCAGAGATTGTGCTTTTTAAAGAAAGACATAAAGGAATAAATACAGAACAACTCAGGTGCTAAAAATAACCACTTGCATTGACGTCTACTTTTTTTTTTTTCCCTTTAAAAGAGACCTTTTGGATATTTAGCAAGATGCATCGTATCTGCTCAGAATCCTTTTGGCTGCAGTGATGTCTTGAGGGACAGACAAATCAGCTGATCTTAGAAAATAGCTTATCTTGGTTTGATTGAAGAGCACAGTGTGGGAATAAAGCAGATGCTGAGGAAGAGACTTGATGTGGGTAATGGAATGAGAAGTTGGTTTAATTACTGCAGCTGTAGAAGCTGGGCATTTACGATCTTGAAGATTAGAAGACTGCTCAGCTCTTGTGTTTATGGAGGAAAAAAAGGATACTAAATACTTCAGTCAAACCCTGAGATATGTAATGGATCTCACTGAAAAGATGGTCCCTTGACAGGAAAGCTGCTTTCACTGAATGGCTTCAGTTACAGCCCAGGATGCAGTAATTCTGGCATCCTTTTAACTGTGAGATGAGGGAATGAATAGTCTTCCAAAAGGTCTCTCTCTAATCCTAGAAGCTGAGATTTTAGTGGCGGGAGAATGACTGTCTTGAAGTGGATTTTGAAGTAATTCTCAATTTGCAGATGATCTGCTGTGGACACGATTCCTTGCACATACTTGGCCACTTGATTCTGTTCCAAATAGTCCTTTGAGATCTGTGGTGTGAGAGTGAACTGGTGAATCAGTTAACACTTCTAAATCAGTTTAAGGTTAGATTATTACTTCAGTGCCCTTCAAAATGTGTGAATTCGGTGCCACACGCCTTTATTTGCGAACTCTGCACGTGTTTCAGTATCCAGAAACTCTGAGATCAGCCCAATCTCATCCCCGTTGCCTGGTGCTGCCAGGGGTGGGTGGTGTGGTGCATGGGGGATGGGGGGTCAGGCCTTTTGGGCATCTCACAGACTGTACAGCATCAGACAGATGCTGGTTTCTGATGGCTGGAGCAGACTGTTCCTGCAGACCATCCCAGGCCCACCACCTGCTCATCCACAGCCACCCTTTCTCCATGGATGAGCCGGGAGCACATCCCTCTGCCTTGCCAGAGGGGCTGCTGTGGCCGCTTCTCCCTTTGAACTTGAGAACAGGTCAGATGTAAACTGCAGTTTAGACATAAAAAGAGCTGGCACCTGCTTCAGTCACGCTGGGCCGGGGTGAGCTGGGGCTCCATGCCAGCCCTGGCTGGCCAGGGAGAGTGGTCGGGTGAGGTTTTCTCCGCCTGTCACAGGTGGAGCAGCCCCGGCCGTGGGGAGGAGCATGGACAGACCCTTGGCAGGGCTGCTCCCTGGGCTCCTGCAAGATTAATAAAACACCCAAGCTGTGTCACCCTTTGATCACAAGTATTTTTGTCTCCTCAGCTGCATGCTCTGCTGTTTGACTTGGTTTCTTTTTCCCCTGCTCTGCTTTTAACCAAATTCACTCTCTCGCTGTGTTTGACCAAGGTAGGACAGTGTAAAGATAATGCTTCCTCTTAGGAATGAATAACATTGTTATTTTAGATTGCAAGCCTCATCAGGCTTCTGGAAATCTTTTGTTGATGTGTATTTCTGATTAATTAAAAATGGTATTAAGAGGGTATTAAAAAACCTTCCTTGTGTAAACAAGGGAAAAAAAGTTCAAAAGTCCAGAGTACAGGTTCTCGTAGAGAAGATAAACTAGGCCTTCTCTACCTCCACTGTTAGCTCTGTTGAAGATTGTATTTTTTATTTTTTACTGTTATTTTATTATTAGACACTGTTCCATGGTATGAGTATGTGTATCTACAGTATGAATATGCAGATCTGTAATTTTTCTGAGAGCCTGAAGAGGTGATGCATTCAAAATTATCATCTCATTAACTATGAAATGGCTTCATCCATAACAAAGAATAGTATTATTTTCCTCAGGATAGAGGTGTATTTAACTGTTCTTTCCTTGTTTTGTTCTGGAATGAGATATGGTAGCAAATGCAGCTTGTTTCACTGTTGCCTCTTCAGATCTTACCTGCAGCAGTTCAGAATTTTAAAGGTTTCTTTAAAAGACTTTTACTTCCTCAGTGCAGAACGCTAAGGATTTTGGACAGGGAGCAAACTTCATTAGTTCAAGTGCTTTGTAATAGATTTTATTTCTAAAGTGCTCTTCATTAAAGTTCTTAACTAGATTGCCATTCTAGAGCCTTTTAATTTCACTCGAATTTGAATTATGAATAGTGAATAAACAGAAATACTGGTAGTTAGTTTAATCAGCAGGGGGAGTAAAATAAGTCCTGAGGAGGAGGATCCCTGAGCTACAAACAGGTTTGTGCCCAGTGCTGGGATGTGACTGTCTCTTGGATGATGTCCAGGGTGAGGTGGACGACAGTGAGGCAGGCCAGGGACAGCGTCGGGGGATATTTTTAGCCAAGCCTGCTTGATGTGTGACCCTGGTGACAGCCTCTTGCTAAAGGGGGCTTAAAGTAGACTGGGAAGGGGCGTGGGTGAGCTCAGGTTGGCATGAGGCTGGAGTTTTAACCCTGATGTCACGAATGCTTCACCTGCAAGTTTCCATTTTGGAACCTTATGGATTCGAGGCTGGTAAAGGAAAGGTATTTCTGCCAAAGACTCGCTGGAATTCTCAAATCCCATGAGGCAGCTCCTTCCTGTTACCTTTGCCTGAGAGTTCCTAAGGAAATGATTATTTTGGAGTTACTGGAAAGTCTGCTTGTGGAAGATCAGAGCATGAAAGTAAATGATCAATTGCTTCTCGTTACTGGGTAATTATGAAGAACTGTGTTTAGGATTTTTTTTTTTCCCCTGACTGAAGTCCACTAAAGACCTACATCTCTAAAAGCTACTTATAAACCAAAGAAAATGTCACAGCGATAGGAGAAAAGCTGGTGCAGCATTTGGGGGCAGTTCAGGGACCCTCAGCCCCAGGGTTTGAGGCAGGGCACAAAACAAAGCTGGCAGAGGACCACTGTAGCGAAAGGGATGTGCTGTTACAAAGGGCAGCCAGAGGAAATGAGAGAAGGATGTTTGCAACTGATTTTTTTTTGTTTGTTTGTTTGTTCTTTAAGAAAAAGTGAAAGAGGAGGAGAAATTAGGAAGTTAAGCTTATCCCTCACCCTGCAGATCATTGCTGTGGATGTGTCCCACGCACACTCCACTGAGGTCTCTCTCTGTAGTATTTAAGTGCTGACTACAGCACCTCTCCTTGTTCCTGTGGAAGGCTGTGCTTTACATAGCTCTGCTATGTGTTCTGCTATTGCCATAAACATTTTCTATAATGGATTTATTCTCAGCAAAAGAGTATTCCAGTGTTTAAAAGAAAGAAGCAGTCCTTGGAATTAATCTGAACATGACAGACTTACATGATGTATAGCAGTAAGGAAAAAAAAAGTGTACAATTAACAGTCATTAAAAAAAAATTTAGGTCCTTCTTTAGAGCCTACTTCTTCCCAGAAGTCAGCTTAGGCAATTTTTGTGTAAAGTATGGATGAGCTTGCATCAACATTCAAGATTTACTCACAATTTAAATTTCATTAATAAATGCAGCTAAACTCCCAACCATTCCCAGACACAAGGAAATGCAGAAACCTTCCCTAAGCCTGCTCAAATTCCCCTCTAACACTTACTCTCTCATGCTTTTCTTCTAGGCCTTTAATCAGGGATAAGTCTTGGGAAAACCTGAGAGGTAACCAGGCTGTAAGAAATTGCAGGCTGTAAGAATTTACTCTTGGGAGTGAATCTGTCTGGACTGTATCTGGGATTACATTTCCCAGGATAGGGCACACTTCACTTGGTTCAAAGATGTTCTGCCCTGGTTGTTTAGAGCAGTTGTGTCTGTCCCAGCTTCATTTTCACATGGCCATGGTTTCCTGTCCTGTATTTGAAATTCTGTCTCAGAGTGAGATGAAAGTTTTCCAGCACTGTAGTGCTATACAGAGTTAACTTGCAGAGGACCTACCCTGTTTCTGGTCTCTAGCAGCAGGAGAATTAGAGCCTCTTTCGCCAAGAATAATTCGTCCTCTTCAACTTGGACTAGAGTTGTGTGGCAACCCTGCTGCGATGACCTCAGACATCACCTCCTCCTCCAGGTGTTGCCAACCCCTGCAGAAAGGACCATGTGCAGCTGCTTCAGCCCCAGCAGTTCACAGCTGGAAAATTACAGTGCAGTTTGCCTATAAAAAAAGAAATGAGAGTCATGATAAGAGCCCACCTTCATCAGGGGGTTCAAGTGATGCTCTGTGCTGTGGATTGGAGCAGCTGAGGTGCAGGCTGTGGAGCAGTGATCCCTGGCAGACGGCTGGGATGGACAAGAGGGGGCAGTAATGTTGTAGGCTGCCACAGCTGAACCTGCTCCAGGATGTTTTATCCATCAGAACCCTGGCCCCACGTGGTTAGGGACAGGGTTAGAGACTGATGGGCTGCTGGTTCTCAAGTTCTCCTGATGAGTGAACACAGAGCTTTGTGGATTTATGAGGCCACAGGTACATTCACCCATTTCATTCTTGCTTGTCTTGTCTTAGAGGGAAGCTCAAATCGGAAGGGTTTGGTTTGCAAGTTGCAGTGGAAAATTAATGGCTTTGTTTGCTGAAGAAGTCCAATTTCCATCTTGGAAAGGAAAGAATTTGTCTGTCATTGGTCCATCTAGGTCAGTAGTCTGGCTTATAATGGATTTCCTTACTAAAGGATTTACAGTCAACGCAGTGACTGGTATTTGCTCTGTCATTTCTGTGTCATTCAGGATTCCAGTTCTCTTTTCACTCTACTTATACCACCTTTGACAGCCGTGGCAAGAAGTTTCACAGGTCAGTTATGGATTATGAGGGGGGAAACCACTTCTGACTGATTGTTGTACACCCATCAGAGCTTAACGACAGCGTCTCTGTTTTTCCTACTCTGAGTGAAGACTTCTTTTTCTGAAAGCGCCTTCAAGGCAATAATTTCCAGTTATCTTCAGGGAAGTGTTTAGGTTTTAGAGGCTCTGCTTCTCAGAGGTGATGGTCACAGGCGTAGGATGGTAGCAGGAAGGAATTTCCTGAAGTCATTCTGTCAGTGATGGATGATTCCCTAAGACATTGAGAGAGGGGCATGCCATGAAATCAGCTTCTCTATCTAGGGAGAAATTTAACTTGTGATTAAAAATGTTACCATTTCCCCCCTTTTTCTTCTTGACATTATTCTGTCAACATCAGTTTATTATATAATAATAAATTATTATATTTATTATTATAAATAATATAGGTGGCCTTTAGACAGGGAGCCAAGCTGTGGAACCAGGGGAATCAGGGAATCAAAGATATTGATACTTCCCCTAGTGAGAAAGAAAGCTGACCAGAAAATACTTTCAGTAGTTTTAATAAATGACTTTAAGAAAAAGGAAAAAAGGGGTGGAGGAAATAAAAAGGAATGAAATGTTCTCCTTGTGAGATGATGCTGAAGATAGAATTGCGTGTGGCCACAATTTTGAGTCTTGTATGTCTTGAATGTTGGAGCACTGAGAATATTTTCAGAGCTGTGGTATCACAAAGTAGCTAATGGAAATGTGGGTTTGGAGGTTATATTGAGTTCAGTGAAAGGTACTGTGCAAGAGAGCAACTGTGTGTTTAAGTGCGTGCCCATTTATATTTAATTACGGGACTGGTTTGAAATGGAAAAATACTTGTATGTGTATGCTTAAATGTGACTCTCATCCTCAATGTACTGCCTAAATCTGTTTGTTCCATTTTAGAAGACATCAGAAAAGCAATTTGGTACAGCTTGCAGTGTCCAGTACATGGTGTGTTTATATATATATATCTATATATATAGATACATATACACTTTTTTTTTTCAAGTGAGAAAGATGAGGATCCTAAATGGGAAGAGTTTCTCTTTCATTCTTTGGGGCTCAAGTACCACTTAGCAGGCACCAGTACAATAAACAGTGCCAGACCAAAGCTGCTTTCAGATCCTGTTCTCTTGCATAATGCTGCCGTGCTTCAATCTTGAACCAGAAATTATTCTCTTACCAGCTGCACTCTTTCATTCTGGGAACTTGGACCTCAGTTTTAGCAGTTTCAGTAAAATGTCTGCACGAGAGTTGCTGCACACAGGCAGCGAAGAAGGCAAGGATCACTATGATAGCCCCTGGAGGGAGTGTTCAAGAATTGCTTCAAGACCAAGTGCTTGTTCCAAGGAGCAGCTCGACTTGTGTTGCATTGGTTTTAAGGATTCCTTTTTTGTGGGATAATGGGAAGCAGGATGAGATAGTGTTCGTGACTCGCTGAGCTTTTTTAATGAACGCTTTTTATTGCCATAGTTGCATGTGCAGATTTTAATGAAAAACAACATGGCTAATGTTGTTATTTTAAATTTAACAGTATTTGTTTGTCCTATAGGTATGCAGGAATGTTATGGTAGTTTTTTATACTTTAGCCTATAAACCAGCTTGCCCCCAACTGTGTAACTCACAGTACCAGCTTCCCCACCAGCACTGAGAACTGAAACAGCTGCTTTTGGTGATACTTTTGCAGACCCTTTGATGAATATTCAGATGGACAGCTACAAAAATGGTTGGAGCTAAGGAAAGGTGGTAAAGTGTCGTAATAGGGCCCCCTTAAGCATGTAGGTTTATTGTCACCAAAAACTTCTCCCAGAGCTTTGCTGTTCTGAAAGGTTCAAGCCTGTACCCTTGACCAGTTGTTACCTGTTTGTTCTGGTTTCAGCAGCCTTTTTTGCCTGAAGTGCTTTATTTCCATTCCTAATGGTTCTCTCTACTGTCTTAGGAGGAGCAATTGCCTTCCTATCCTATGGCTCCAGTCTTTATGGCCTGTGGAGTTAACACCTCAGTGCACCTTTATATCCAGATTGCTTCCCAGCTTTGTCATCCGCCAGCTGCCATAATTACTCTTTTTTTGTATGCAAGCCATTACTTGGTTAAAAATGAACCAGAAGACTGATTGTTGGGGTTTGTGTTTCCATCAGTAGCTTGCAAGGAGACCGAAGCTTTTTCTTTCTGTGCTGTCTCTTTTGGGCAGAATCTTGACTGCTGTCACAATTCCTCTCTCCAGGTTTACACTTCTAATGTGATAACACATGGAAAAGTATGTTTGTTGAATATCCAGATAGCTGAGACTTACTTGTATTTATTTTGAGCAAACCCTCTGTAACCAACCTGTTCTGTTATGATCTCTTTGTAGCTTCATGTTCTGATTCTTCTTGGTCAGTCTTTGCTGAAATCTCGTGCTGTTGATGAGTTCTGTAGCCTTTCTTCTATGTGGCAAGTCAGACTGGTTCATGAAAGTACTGGCACTAAAGTCTTGAAATGAATCTGCATCTTCTGCATTTTTAGAGGTTTGAGTACGGTTGACTTCTAATGGAGTGTGGAGCAGTTGCACATGTTGGTTTTGTTGGACGACTTAGAAGACAAAAAGTTGCCTAAAAAACAGTGTGTATTTTTCAAATGTTTGCCTGGTCATCTGTTTTCCCTCTCTTTAGTGGCAGCAGTGGAAGATGATACCCTTTGCTCCAAAAGCCAGGAAATGTGTTTTGACATAAAACTGGCCTTGGACAATGTCCCAGCCTGGATGGACTGGCATTAACTGGTCTGCAGAACTAAAGCTGAGCTGGGTGGGTAGGAGCTACCAGGGTAACTGGTGTTTCCTAGTACAGTTTGGCTTCTACAACACAATTTTGGCTGAAGTAGGCTGGAATTGAGCAGTTTTCCAATGGCATCATGTCCAGTATGAAACTACCTGCCTGGTCCCTATTTCTGTTCCTCTGATAACATTGTCACAGAAATCTTCTAAGCGTCTGAAGGTTTTGTCACTGGTTACATCCCTTGGCAGGTACCTGCTGGGCTCCTAATAAAACATTTCTATTTGCAGACTTTGCACCCTGGCTAAAATAAGTTACAAACAAAGTGATTTGTGTGAGAGGAGCACTCTTTGTTCTAACAACTTGCTAAAGGAGTGGTGGGTTGTAGAAATGCTCTATGTTAGCTTTTGTAATACATTTACTTTCTGGGCACACTTTTGAAGAATATTTTTTCATTTTTTTTTTAAGGAGAAACAGGTTTGCAGTCTGGTAAATCTAAGTGTCTTCGGGGGTTTTCTCATTTTTGAAGTTTGGGTTGTAGATTTCTGCATGGAACTTTCATGGTGTGAGGCTTGTGAAATTAGATAACATGCTTTAAACAAGCCACCTCTGGGTAAAGTACATCTCTAATTACTGAAACTAAATTATGTGGAAAGCGAGCTTGTGTCTGAAGTAAATCTCCAGTTCAGTAATCTAAAATTAAATAATGATTAGCTTAATTGCTTCAGGATCATAAAAAACACTCTTAATAAAATATAGGGATTAAGTGTGTGTTCTGAGAGCAGATAATTGCTTCTGCTTCATTTTCAGTAACTTCTCTCAAGACAGGGTTTGGAGGTAAGAGAAATAAAATAACCTTTTGTTATGCTGATTAGTAAAGCCAGGAAAAGTAGGCTAGTTTTTGTGTATGCAAGCCCTTGCTCCTTTCTGAATAGAAGCTGCAATTTCACTATTAATGGTAAATTTAGAACACTTGCTTGTGATTTCGTAGATATGTGCCAGTTAGTCCCTCTGAAAGCAACAGTAGTTGGTACCTGTGGAGCTGAGTGTAGTAATGTATGTGTGAAGAAGGATCACATAGGGTTTTTTTTCTTCAGAGAAAGGAAAAAGGCTCATAATCTTACTAAAAAGTGTTTGAGTTACTCATTACCTGTGTTGTCAGCTGCTTGTTTGCATTGCATTTTGCTTCTAAACAAAATATTTTTACCTTCATTCATTGGAGAATGTCTTTTTTGCTTATAGGCAAATGAGAAAGCAAATCTCTTGAGACATAAGCAGTGGTACTTCCCTGGAGGGAGGAGATGGGGATTCTGCTGTTGCTCTGAGTGTTGCCAGGTGCCAGAAGTGGTCCCCAGTGGTGGTGGTAAGAAAGAAATCTTCCCCCACGTTTCTGTATTTGCGTTTTGTCTGTAGCAATATACTTTTGGGAAAAAAAAAAGGGTGTGCAAATCCTGTTCTTTTCCTAGAGCTGCATGAACTGCTGGGAGAGGCGTCAGAAGTCTCCCACTCCGAGAATTTTAGTTTTAGGAATGAAATCAACACTTGAGCTTGTTGCTTCTGCTCTCTGGTGTGTGCTGTGTCTGTTGGTAGTCATTGCAGCAGAGATTTAACCACAAATAAACCTCCAGGGGACTCTAGAAATACTTCATGTCTCCTCCTTCCTTAAATGTAGGAGAAGGGGAACTATGCCCTTACGGAGCTTGAAGGACCTCCTTTATGTGGTTCATAGAAATCTCATCAATGCTGACTGGGGTCATCTTAGGCTGCCTTTAATCTGAACATCTTTAAGGTTTATCTGGGTATGAAAATGTTAAGTATATCAGCAGATTTCCTACTTTTTGCCTTTTTTTTGTAGTCTGTCCTACAAGCAGTGACAGGGAAAGTGGAAAGCTGCTGAGACCCCATTGACACAGCAGCAGAACAGGTTTTTTTTCAGGATGGGATCTTAAAACCTGTGCTTAGTGTCAGATGTTGACATTTTAGTTATGATCTCTGATACCCTGCCCCTTCATGGGCTATTAGTAGGTTTTTTTGTAAGAAAATAACTTAATCTTGGTGATTTTGTAAAGACCTGAATTATTGCTTTAGTATTATATCACTTTTCAAGGTCTATTGAAAGGAGACAAGTAGTCTCCCTAAAAATGTTGATTTCTGTGAGATGTTTCTCAAAGCTGTGATTCATAAAGCAGCATGTACTGGATCAGCCACAATCTGTGTTCAGGGCATGTACTGACCCTGTGCAAAGTGACATCCCTTTAAGATGTACATTTTCCTGCTGTAGAGGAAGTGAAAGCATTGATCCCAGCTCATTAGGTGGGCAAACAGACACTTCCTGCAAACCCAAAATATTTTTGGGTCAAAAATTTTGCCCCCAAAAATTAGCTGTTGAAGCTGAACCCGGCTGACTGCCTGCAGCTTTGGTGTGTGGAGGGAAACCCAGTAGGTTGATTCATTGATGTAGCCTTGTCCCAGTGTTGTGGTGACCAGCTGCTTTCAAAATTGGTTGTGTAAAATGTTTTTGCCTGGGCTCATTGATACTGGTGTAGGAGCAATGCCCCAGAAACACAAGAAAGCCCTCGTTAATGCATTTGCAGTTTTGTAGGATACTTTTCAACTTATATGGCTGCAATTTTTGCTTTTCTTCTTTGTTTGTAAGGCTTGAAAAGGCCCTTGATGAGTTACTGAGAAGCTAAAATATGCTGGTGGAGGGCGGGGGCAGGATTTTGAACTGTGACAGCTCTTGAATTCTCAAGCTCTGCTTCTGTTCAGAGAAGAGAAAATTTGAATTTCTCATACCCAGCCTGTTACCTGTGCCCTTGTGTAGTGCTGCCTGGGTGTCTTATCTTGGGTCACTAGAACCTGCAACAAGGAATAATCTGGAAATTGGATGTTCTGAGTGAAGTGAATGGCCATGATGGAAGCTGCATGGATTGAGTAACACCCTGAATAATTCCTTCAGCCTTCACCTTCTTGATTGTCCGGGGGAGGCCATCAAGATGATGAAAGGGCTGGAGCACCTCCCCTGTGAAGAAAGGCTGAGAGAATTGGGATTGTTCAGTCTGGAAAAGAGAAGGTGATCTTATTGTGGCCTTCCAGTGCCTGAAGGGAGCCTGCGAGAAAGATGGAGAGAGACTATTTACAAGGATCTGGAGTGATGGGACAAGGGGGAATGGCTTCAAACTGAAAGAGGGTTAGATCAGATATTGGGAAGAAATTCTTCCCTGTAAGGCTGGTGAGGCCCTGGCACAGGTTGCTCAGAGAAGTTGTGAATGTCCCATCCCTGGAAATGTCCAAGGCCAGGTTGGATGGGGCTCTGAGCAACCTGGGATAGAGGCAGGTATCCTTGCCCATGGCAGAGGGGTTGGAACTGGATGATCTTTATGGTCACTTCCAACCCAAACCATCCTGTGATTCCGTGATCTGTCATCTGCTGCTGTTGTCCTTATTGTGTGTCTTCCCCAGGGGGGTTTATCTCTCAGACTTGTCAATGTTATAATTTGTAGAAATTGCTGGAAAAGTCAGTTTTCATATAAACTTAGTTGGGACCACAAAGAGGAAAACAAAATAATCTTTGGATTCATCAGGCTAGACCTGAAAGCAGCTCACAAAAGCAGTCACGGCAGTCACAGTTTCAAGAGTTTCTATAGTTCAGGCAAGGAGAAATGTGAAGTATATTGGAAAACCAGTTACAGTCCCTGTTTTCATGTTTAATTTACCAGTGTGGAGGCTGTGGTTAGTTTTCAAAGCCTGTAAGATAGAGGCCTCTTCACTGGCAGAGTGATGTTCTGAAAAGCTGCTCCCAGAGATATGATCCCTGCTGTTAGTCTGGTGTGGTCTGGTTTTTAGGCAGAGTCAGTTTTGCACAACTTGCAGAAATAACATTCTCTCCTATCTGTTTTTAGTGGATAGGGCACTGAGTCGTTGTACTTTTTATTTGGAGGAGGGGAGCATGACAGTGGTTTTTTTCTGTAGCGCTCAGTTCTCCTGATCTTCAAAAACTACACCCCATTAAGCTTTGTGCCTCTTTCCCAGGGAAAGAGCAGCCTTGTTGAACAGTGCTGGGTGCATTTATGGCCAGAACCCAGTGCTGTTCAGCCCAGCCAGGGTGGTCACTGCTCTGGGCTGGCACAGGATCCACTTCCAGCTGAGGGTATCTCCTGGTGGAACTCAGGGACCAGACTTGATCTCCTGGGGCTGTTTACTTTGAGAAGAAAAAAACAGTCCAAACTCAAAGTGCTTTCGAAGAAGCCACAATGGCATTTACTCTCTCATAATTGTTTTGAAAATGTCAGTGTTGCCGTGGGAGCAATTGTTTTCACATGTGTGAGTTGTGAAGGCCACGCATTCAGGGCTTTAGGCACTACTTTGCAAAGCAGAAAGCACAGATTTAAATACAAACACTGTTGCAGGGTGTGTTTCAGGACAATGTTGTTGTGTTTCAGCAGCAAGGCCACTTTTGATTCAAGGCTTCATTTGCCCAATCTCTGCACCTGTGACTCCCTCTGGAGTGAGCCTTTCTCTCCTCCTTGGTTGTGGTGTTCAAGTTTAATGGAATAAGTGATGCACAAGAGTCAATCAGCCTGAGACTGAGGAGTTAAAGATTGCACAACCAAATACATTTGTGATTGAAAATGGCTGATAAAGGACACCCCTCCAAAAGCAGAGCAAGCCCTGCTCCTGTGGGAGGTAAGGATAAGGACAGAGAGCAAGAGGCTCAGTGCAGTGTGAGCTGGTGATGGGGCTGCTGGGCCCTTGTGGCACTGCAGGACCTGGCTGTGCTGGGGCATTTTGCAGGTCACTTCTAGGTGCTCTTTGCCATGGCTTTGTGAGCTTTCAGCTTGTCTGGTACAAAGTTATCTGGGTACTTTGGATCTGTGTTGCAAGATGGGAGCAAAAGGCCTAAGCATCTCCTTGTGCAGTTCTTTTTCCTGTGCTGAAGGCTTAGCAATGCCTCTTACTGCTGTCCTGCGTGGCCTGGGTTAACTGTTCCCCGGTGTCTGCAAAATTATCTACTTGATAAAGAGTTCTAAACCAAAACTGCAAAAAAAAAACCTCCTCAAAACCCAACCCAAACCTAAACAAAACGCCCAAACCCAACAGTTTAGCTTAAGATATATCTTGTTGGTACAGATGTGGGATGAGTAATAACTGTAAAAGCAGTTATACAAGCAAACCTTGAGGATATGCTGACCTTATGCATGAGTTTAGAGTGAGCCTCTAGTAGTGCCTGGGAGCAGAGACTTGTGAGCAGTCAGTCAAACCAGGCATAGAAAAAGCTCCCAGTTGCCTGGAAGTAATGAACTTACTTACAGAAAAACACTTCTGATTAATGCAGTGAAGCTTCAATTATTCCAGTTATTCTGAAATCTGGTTTGTTACAGTAAAGGTAAAAAGAATTTAAATAGACTTAATAAAAAGTAGTTCATGTTTAATGGGCTTAAAAGTGAACAAAATCTGCAGACTCAAGAAGCAATTATACATTGCTGAGTACGTAGCATGAAGGTTCTTGTCATATGTCTTGATCGGAGAAATATTGATTCTTTTAGATTAGTTCTGGTAATTAGACAAGGCAGCTTGTTTGTTTATTTTAAGTGAAGCTAGCCTGGTTTGCCAGACTCATTGTCTATAAACGTGTCCTATATTAACACATTGCATTGAACTGCAGGCAGTTTGTAATACCCTTGAGTATCTGATTTTTTTTTGGCATATAATTGCAGATGAGCTGAGGGTTATTCTGGCAGAAAAAAATGAATCATAATAGCATAAACACTGCTTCTCAAACCACTACTCAGCCTGACTGAGGAGCTTTTGAAGAGCAGTGCCAAGCTAGCAGTGGTGACATCCATAACTCGAGTTTGGCACATAGGGTCTTTTGAATATGAAGCTTTGGTACAGTGAACACCTCTTTTTACTAATTAGCTTCTAATTTTTGAAGTGATGTGGAGCAGGTTTTGACTTGGCAGTCAAACTGTTCTGGAATGCTACAAGCTCCATGAGAAATGGGTGCTCACTTTTATACCAGTAATTTCACATTCTGCATTTCTTCCAGTGCTTTATAACGGTGCCATCAGGAAACAACCTCTGCTTCGGTGATTTTTTTGTTTCTCTGACAGAAGTGGAAGCAATACAGAGGAATGTGTGGAGATGCAGAAATTTCCACTCAGGCAGCTTGCCCACCTGGCTGGAGTTGTGATCACTCAGGGAGCTCCTGTGGTCAGATCAGTATTGCTATTTGTGGCACTTGTAGGACTGAAAAGGTACTCACAGTGGCAGAATATTTTAATGTCCTTTTGTCTGGTTCTGTCAGAGCCTGTTAACCTGAGACCGTGACAAAGAGAGCAGAGAGCATCTGTGAAAACTCCCAAAGTTTCACTGTCAGCTGTGGAACAGCCCCCACGCAATGTTGCTGTCTGAATGTTGCTGGTGGAAAGCAAGCGTGGATTTCTGGTGGGCCAGTCATTCCCAGGATTCCTGCAGCCCTCAGTAAAAGGGTATTTAGGTCATGTCTCTCTCAAGCATTGCGTTAAAAGGCCACTGTTCAGTACAAGCTGAACAAGGGAAACTGGATCGTGACAGGGCTGACCAGTCCTGGATTTGTGATCTTTGTTGGCAGCATCTTTCAAAGGCTCTGTGTGTTACCACAGAGGGGTCCCCTGCTCTGCAGAATCCAGAATGGCTTAAATTAACTATATAAGCTGCTAGAGGCCTACTCAGCAACAGAGTGCCAAAGCCACCCAGGAGATGGGAGATCTTAAGGTGAGAGCTGGAGAAGTTTCTTTTCAGGTTTTTGTCTGACATGGATTTTAAAGAAAGATGGGATGTTTACAGAGTGGCTGCTGTTTAGTTTCCCAGCTGAATGGCCAACAAAAGCCTGAACTTTAAC
This sequence comes from Machaerirhynchus nigripectus, assembly GCA_013397975.1. Taxonomy (NCBI): domain Eukaryota; kingdom Metazoa; phylum Chordata; class Aves; order Passeriformes; family Dicruridae; genus Machaerirhynchus; species Machaerirhynchus nigripectus. The sequence continues at coordinate 58,555 of VZRQ01005783.1, read as the reverse complement.
AATGTACAGCCTTCCCCCTTCTAAGTTAATGTTTTTGAATTGTGGGATACTGCATTTGTAAAGAATTCTGGTTGTAATTTATGAAGATTTCACCACGTGCAGAAGTGCACGTTTCTGCATATGCAGTTCAGCTTTGTGTTCAAAATACGATCTTCAAATTTGCACAGGAGAAGGGTTTTTTCTTTTTATGGTGGCTTGTTTGGGGGTTTTAGGGTTTTTTATTGTTGGGTGGGGAGGTTGTGTGGTGTGTGGCTGCTGCCAGTATTGGTATTGAGACCAGAAGGGGCTGGTGTGACCTTGTCAGAAAACACAGAACAATAAAACTTTGTTCAGCATACATTTGTTTTTGCTATCAGTCTGCTTGATAAGTCTGGTCTATCTTTTTAGGAAGATACCTGCTTTTGTGTGTATGCAAAAAGAGATCTGACCACAGGGGTAATTACGGATTCAGGCTGATAACAGCCTTGTGAAATATTTGTCAGTGAAATAATCCAAAAGAAGAATAGATGTCTTGTTCAGGAATGAACACGCTGCTGATGGCAGTCAGGGTGACATCAAAGAGAGTAGAAGTTGGATCCCAGACAAGGAGGAAGGGGGTGATGTGGGTCCCTGCCCTGCTTTACAGCTCATTCTTTTCTTGCTTTCTTCCCCTTTGGGCTGTGAACAGCAAGCTGCACAGCCCTGAGTGAGCAGTGTGAATGCAGTGAGCAGGATCCAGCTCCCCACCCACTGTAAGTCAGCCTGATGGCTCACTGAGGAATTGTTTTGTTGTGTACCTGTTGCATTTTCAAGTCATATTTTCACCTCTTAATTGTTCTTGACTGCAAAACAGTGGGTTTTATCTGAAGCTTCCTCAGTGACAGTCACTCAGCAGAACGCCTGCTTTTGGTGTCAGTAGTTTTGCTTCCCTGTCTCCCCTGTGATGAAGACCTGAAACATCTGGATTTGGAAGAATGGTGCCTTTTGTCCTCCCTCCCTCTCCACACGGCCTCTGTCTCCTTCCAGGATCAAACCACGGAAAATTTGATGGTTAAAACATAGTCTTCCTATACAAAAATGTATTGATGAGATATATTTGTCCATGTGACAAATGTCAGCCTGGTGAGAGAAGGCTGGTTGGTCTTTCTCACTTGTCACAGATCTGTCAAGAAGACCAGGGACTGTAAAGTCAAAATTGCATGGCATTATATTCTGCTTCTCAGTTTCAGAGCTGCCTTTCTCCATTGCTGCTAAGCTGTGAGCAGTTCCCACTTTGGAGGTACATTTGTAGGTGAGATCATGCAAATGATCTTCTGGGGATTTTTTAGGCTTAGTATAGCAGGGAAAAAGTTTCCTGATGTCTCTCCTTGGTCTTGCAGCTGTGATTCCCACAGCATGTGGGTAGCTCTGGTGTCACTTGAGGCCTTTGCTTTACCCTGTTCATCTTACACTTACTTATTTAATAATCATAAAAATAATAAATAATCCTATTTAATCTTTCCTATCCTTGCAGTACAGCTCGTGGTAGCAAATTCTGGAGCAGAGGCATGAGGCATAGATGAACAAAGTGCCGAGTCCGTCAGTCTGTGTCTGTCTCCGAGCTGGCTCTCAGGAGGTGGTGGCTTTGCCTCTGGACACACTGATTCAAGACGTGGTGGCTTTGCCACCTGACAGCCCCAGGAGCTTTCCTGCCCCTGCCTGTTCACTTGCATCCGGGATCCTGCATTACTATGGATCGGAGAGCAGATCACACTGCTCCTCTTCTGCAGAAGGTAGTGGTTTATACCTGAAATTTAAAGCAGCTCAGCACTTCTTGAAAGGCAGAGTTTCCATTTCTTCCCAATTAGCGCTCAGTGCTTCAAAGGAAAGCTTTGAACCTGGGCAGGGGCTCGCAGGCACGAATACGAGGCTTGCGGAGACTCCGTGGAGCAGCACTCAGAGGTTTCTCCTTGTTCAGCCACAGCACATTTGCATGCAGACAGATGTCTCCTGGCTGGCTCTTTCTGTCATATGTTTGAGGCTTAATTTTTTTTTTTCCTGCATAATTTTCTATCCTGAAAGCAAAGTATATCATTCTGCATATAACGTGCAGGTGAGACTCTTTTGTTTATCCTTTATTTTGCATCCCTCTTTTAACAAGTGATGGGCCTGTGCCACAAAGCATTTTCCAGATTCACCCAGTCTGTCTAGCAGGTGGCTCCCTAGGTTTCACATCTTGGTGTGTAAATGCATTTAACACTCCTGAAGTTTCTTTTGTAGTTTATTTTTATCTGAATACAAAGGATGCATTCCCATTTGTCTTGAAAATTCAACCACTTGGAGTGAAGAGGAGCATTTCATGTAGTCTTAGAGATGAGTAGACACTACTGAGGTTTTTTCTTAATCATCAGAGACTAAGATTGGCAGTGTTTTGTAATTATGTAACATTGATCTATTTTATACATTGCAAGAGGCCTATTACTCAAATAATTTTGTACTAATAGGGCTTCTGTTAGGTAACTCCTTTTGTGTTTGTTATGTAAGGGCTGGTATTATAGAATTGCTGTTTGAATACCAGCACTGTAATTTTAGAGTAGCTTTTATAATAGAAATACCAAGTAAGCCTTGTTCCAAATATAGGCAATTATTCCAATATCGTAATTATTTTTTTTTCCAAATGAGGCCTCTTGATAATTGCTACTTTGGGTTTTGTTTTCGTTTAAAAAATCACGATGCTGTCCTGTGCCCAGTCATAATCCATTATGTGCATTTTCTGTAATGAATGTTGTGCATTGGAAAAATATTGATCAGCAGTCCTGGAAACTGGTGATGGAGCTTCACCTACAAAAACATTGCAAGTGCCAGTTTAGTGACTTTGCATGTCTGAAACCCTCCTGTCATCTTTGAATTGTGTGTATGTTTGTCTCTTGGGCTTTGGGGTTTATTCTGATGTAATTTGAAATAACCTTATTTCTCCAATTGAGAACAGAAGCAATGTGAGCAGTCTCAAAATGAGATTGGGGAACACAATCAGTAAAAATCCCTTTGGAGCCCACAGAAACTGATTTTTCCTAAGCAAGGAATTTAGTTGTAAGCTATCTCCTTCTCTGAAAAAGATGTAGATAAGTAGTAAGACTTTTATCTTGATGTCTCTTGAGAAATGTGCTTGAGCTATGGGTGAGGTTGCAAAAGGTTTTGACAACAGACCTGGACTTTGTGCAGGGTATAAGAGGGCAGGAGGACTATTGACTTGGTGCACGGAGAGCACCTGAAATTTTCCTTTATTTCATGAATGCTGTGGTGCTTCTGTCCTGGTTTTCCACTGGACCCATATTCACTGCACTTTCTGGAGTATGTTGTATTTAATTTGTGTGTGCTTTAAACTCAGAGGCAGCTTTTAAATTCTTTTTCCCCCTAGCTCTGCTAAACCAGATAAATGCTCCTATTTGTTTGTGACTTTTAAATTCACAGCCTCCATTTTGTTTTTTCCTTTTTGGCCAAATAATTCCAAGCATTGTCTGTTTCTTTGAACGTAAAAAAACTTTCTATTTGTTGCATCTTAAGTGGTTTTGTGCTGCCTCTTTCAACTTTATTGAAACCTTCTAAAGTGACTCCACTTCCAGGGCAGCCAGGGGTCTAAGGGGGACTTACACCATGCGTTTGCTCTCTGTAGTGCTGCTGCTGAAGTTTCATCAGAGGAGGGGAGTGTTAGGGGGCTGTGACTATCACTTGAACTTTTCTTTGGCATTTAAGACGGATTTTGTTTGGATTTTGTTTCTTTAGAGGCCTAACTCTGACCCAGGTGAGTTACGCCAGTGAAAGCTGCATCTTCACAGAGGGCTGTGTTGATGGATGGGCATCACTCTTCAGTCCGACTGCTGTGTCCCTGTTCAGATGTGCCCTCAAGTCTCTCTCTATCTGAACTGTCCAGATTGTGGTGCAGAGCATCTGGATGGGCCCCTGAGCCTTACCCACCCCAGCAGCACCGTGTTCCTGCTCAGGGTGTAGCTGCTGCCACCTCACTTCTTCCCTCTCCAGGCTCCGCTATCTCCTTTGTGGTAACCAAACTCCTGGACTGCGCCTGCTCGGTGCCCCCCCAAAGCCCTGATTTTGGAGCAGGGAGAAGAGAGGGGAAACGCCATTGTCGTCTGTTGGGTGCTGTGGTGGGAGGCTCCTTGGTGCTAAAATCTGGATGTTGTTAAAATCTTCTGTCGGGTCCTGCAGAAACAAAAAGTGTCAAGTGGCAGCGCTGAGCACACGCAGGACCACGCGAGCGAATCTGGTCGATTGTAGCCTGGTAATTTCCTGTAAGGAGCTTACTGGATTAGAGCAAAAGCTTGGTTTGTCAGCAACACCACCTGACTGTAATATTTATTGAGCAGTATTACCTGTTTTAAATATTAGTCCACTTCTGCCCCATTCATGCTTTCATTCTTAAGGTAAGAGGGGCTTTTTTAGTTCAGTGTTTTACAAAGCCATGTAATGGAGAGGACACCCAGCTGTTTTTTCAGGCCGCTGAGCAGGCAGTTTTAGTAGATGAAGCACTTCCAGATTTACCTCGATGTGCTTTTGTCACCATAATCCCTCCTCCGTGTCAAGACTGATTTGCTTTCTTAGCCAAGACTCACACCGTGCGTTTTTGCCGTTCCATTTCTCCTCCTCATTTTGTTTTTGTTTGTTTGTTTATTAATCAGTAACAAATTGGGAAGATGTTGGTAACCCAGTCAGGTGCATGCTTATTAGCTGGAGTCTGCGCTACGCTCATTGCCCTGGCTTTAGCCTATTACTTGTATTGGTAAGTTGGATTTTACTACTGCAACTGTGCTGGTGGCGGCTTGTGCTTTAAAATGCTTCTTGGGGTGAGCTGCAAGGTGGTGGTCCTTTCTGAGGAGCTCTGGAAGGCTGATGTGTACTTACCGGTGTGTGGCTGGGGTAGATACCTTCCCTGATTTGCTCTGGTGCCCTCTTTGTTACGGGTCTCTGTTTTGTTGCTGTTTGAGTTTTTGCATGTTTTTGTTCAGCTGAGAGCATAGTGGCTAAGGATGCCGCTCGGGCAAGATGGCGATTGTGTATTTCCATTTGCTTCTGCGAGCCTTTATAGACTTCTTTCACTCTTATTTTGTGCTCTGAGCATTCTCCTAGCTGTCTCTCAGCGCGTAACACGGAAATAGGCTGACAGGCTCACCATGTATTAGGGTGTTTGTGAGACACGCGTGTTTTCGGCATGGAAAAGGGATGTTTCAGGCAGGTGAAAATTAAGATTCTACCCCTTGGGGGTGAGCTGGGCCTGGGAGGGTGGTGACTGGGAGCAGCAGAGCCAGGAGCCCGCACGTGCCTGGGTGTTTAGAGTGGGTTTGGGAAGGGTAGGAGCAGGGCAGGGCTGCCCTTCATTTCTGGGCTGGCTTTGTTTCTCTGTGTCTCCGCATATGCCCAAGACTTTCAGCTGAAAGAAATCTTGACACTTTTTAGGGCCGTGTCTGGAGCAAACAGCGACTTTCAGAAACCCGAGTGCAATCTGTTGACTGGTTTTAGTGAAAAAACAGACATCACTTCAACTGTAAAAGGAAAAGCTTGGAGTTGGAATTAATATGGCTGTGACTGGAAAACTTTCCAAGGGGTGTGACATTGCTGTGAGCAAGTTTCCAGCATGACACATGAATTTGTTTATTTGTTTCATAAGGTGTTTAAAAAACAAAAGAAATTAAAATCTGTGTAGGATCATCTTGGTTTTATTTTGCCAAGTATTTCCTCCAGGCAGTTATGCCTGTACTGTTTACAAGCCTATGATCCTCTGTGTGTGTGTATGCACACACTTGTAATATTAGTGAGTTTATTTACATGTAAGCTTTATGGTGAATCTCTGCAGATACGTAAACTCTCAGCTATACAGTGTGGCAGCTCAAATTAATATGTGTGTGATTACTAGCTTCTGTAGCCCTCCAAATGTTCCAAGAAAACAGGCATATGTGGCTTTACAGTTTTAATGTTAAAAATCAGGAAGCCCAGAGCTTAAAGACATTTACAGCTGTCCTGCTAAATATTATTTTTGGCAGAAGAAAGTACATGTAGTAGGTACACACATGAACACAGTGTAGTTTTTAATTAATTTTTCATGTCTTAACTCAATATTGGGGTGTGGTGTGGGCATCTGGTATCAGTTAGATTTTGTGTTGATGCAAATACAAATTTGTGTGCATTATGCATAGAGCATAACATGCACACATCTCTTATAATTCTTTTTTTCCCCCTTATTCTGTTCACTCTTGAAATTCTTGACTTGAATCCAGGTCATATCTGGTTTGCAGGAGAGATTATAATTCTGCACACAGCAGGAATTAGCCGGTGTTAGGTCAGATCCTCTTCTTCTACAACCTCAAGGTTCAGGAGAAAATTAATTACATCACCTGCTTGTTTGTGGAAAGAGAGCTCGTTCAAACCGCTTTGATTAGATGAGACCTAATGCGAGTACCTCAGAGTGCTTTTTTGGCTGTGTTGGTTTGGGTATTTTTAACTCTTTCGTTTGTTGTTGCTTGAGGAAAGCTGACTTTGATAAATATTTTAGTTTATTAATTTTTTAACATAAGTTTGCCCTGTAGGAAGTAACTAGAAAGACTTAATTATTTCCTTTTTCATCTTAAATATGTTAGTTTGGCTGCTGCAATTCCCTTAGAATATCCTCAGACAGAGCTGGGGTGATTAAGATCAGAGATCACCAGTTCAGCAGGGAATCAACTTTGCATATTGAGAGATTAACTTGGGGCTGGTTTTTGTTTGTTTTTTTTTTTCTGTAATTCCATCTGATCTTTTGCTTCTCCTGGGTTGGAGCACCCTTATTAGCTTGCTGGACCGTGCGTATTTTGGTCACTTTCTGGGCTAAATTTAGTTTGTACTCTCTAAGGAATTAATCTCGGGAAGTGAAGATTCTTTGTTCCTCTGGGACTTGCGGCACCCTCCAGGCCTGGGGCTCCCTTGCTGTGTTTCTGATGCAGTATCACCCCAAGCCTTGGAAATCAGCATGTCCCTTCCACTCCCCCCTCTCCCTCCCCGCCCCCCCCCCAAAAAAAAAAAAAACCAAAAAAAAAAAACAAAAAAAAAAAAAAAAAAAAANCGCCGCATAATTGTAGCCAAAAAAAAAAAAAAAAAAAAAAAAAAACAACCACCAAAAACAAACAAACAAAAAAAACCCAAAAAAACCCCAAAAAAAAACCAACAGAAGGATAAATATGCATTTTTAGCTGTGTGAAGGCTGGTGCTCAGGCAGGGGTGAAAGGGCTCGTGACCACCACAGTCTCAAAGTTCCAGGCAGCTGTGTAGGGAATAATCCAGAGGGTTCCCCCATTACCCAGCCACATCTCCTTGTGTAGGCTCGTTCTAATACCAGGTGTGAGTCCTCACAGGATACACCCAGCAATCGGTAGTGCAAACCCAAAGTACACAGAATTTATGAGAACATGAGACATCACATTTTCTTCTTTGCTTGGTCATTGCCGCTACGGAGAGTTTGGTTAAATTCTCCCCACGAGACCCTGAAAGAATTGTCCTTTTTCACCAATCAACAAATCACTTAGCACATAAATAATGGATTTATCACTCTGTGTAGGCTTGTCATCACTTAATATGTAGGATAAACAAATAAGAATCCTGTGTGCTGTTCTTTGTGGGTTTTAATTGACCATTTCCAAGCTACAAAATATTTGAAACAAATGCTTTTCCTTTCTTTTTCCCCTACTGCCGAATCTGCCTTCTGTTTCAGCTTCTGGCCACCAAAGGAGCCTGGAATACTAACATGTATTTAGTGTTGATTAATTGGTGTGCTTTGTATTAGAAGTGAAGGTAATTTGACACAGTGAATTTACCTCGTTCCTCGAGCTGCCTTGTAGCTTGAGTGATGTGCCCAAATGAACTGGCCATGGATGCTGTGATTTCATTAATGCACCTCAAGAGCAAGATAATTCAGATCGCAAAGTTTTGGCTACTGTTGTATTTTGTGCTGCAATAGTTTAACATTTTTTGAGAGGGGACACCAATGCTAGACTTACAGTTCTAATGAACTACATAATTTCGCTGCTCCATGTATTTTATTTACTTATTGACTGTAATGGTGCTTTGCTCTCTCTGTTTCAAGTGTTTGAAGCAGTAGTTTAGCACGTGATCTCTAATGATGTCTATCTTCACTTGGATTTTACTAGCAATTCCCATAATTGTGGTTTTGGGCTGAATGTATTGTCTGTTATTTCAGCCGCAATAACCTGGAGGTTCCTAATTTGTGCGTGCTGGGGGGTGATTCACAGGCAATGGGGACAGGTTGTTTCCGTGGGAAGCCCCTGGCCATGGGAGTGGTGTGGTGCTCTGGGAAGTGCAGTGTAAACACTAAACTGGTGAAATGCGAGCATTGAGCCCTGTTCCTGTTACGTTAGGGCTTGGCTGGTGTTATCTGTGGATAATGTGCCCATAATCTATCGGGCCGTGCTTGAAATATCACCATGCTTGTGTAAAAGCCACTGTGTGCTGTGCTGCTTTAGGCAGCTTAAAGCGAAGCACTGAGATGATAGGTGTCCTACATTGACTGAGTAGTTGTCTCTGAGATAATTGCCTGGAGATTAAAACAGCCTGTGTCTTCCTAGCATACCCGTAGCACCAAACCAAACCACGCAGTTTGAGGAGCGTAGAGTATTCATCTAAATCAGGAGTTTGCAGGGAAGCTGGAGCTTTGAGCCGTGTTCTCAGTGTGGCTTTTCGGGGGGTTGTTTCTGTGCTGTGGCTGCTGCTTGTGGAAAATACAGAAACTTCGACTATCTAAAAGCTCGTTACCCAGAGAATTCTGTGACCATGCCCACGTGCCTAAACCATGAGTTTATCTGGGCTAACATAGCATTGCTGTGTCGTTAAATGTGATGAGCTGAAGAGGTTGAGCTTGGCAGATTTTGCAGCCTGCTTTGCTGTGGAAATAAAATTTAGTGTTGTCCTGTTCAAATACATTTATCTGTCTCTCTCTCTCCTCAGTGATGCTTTGAACCCATTGAAAAATTTCCAAACACACTTGGTTGGCGAGTGTCTATGAGGGTGTCACCAAAGTAACTGGAAATACTACAAGTTTCACGGAATTAGCCAGGGAGAGGAGAAAGGGGATGCCAAGAGCCTGTTATGACAAAGTTGGATGTTCTTTGCTACCCGTGTCTCTACATGGATGTGAGCATGTCAACACAAAATCCAAGTTCATAAAGAACCAGGCTTTTGAAGCTACATGCTAAATTCCTTTCTTTGGCAGGCAGCTCTCTAAGCTGCTTAAGCTCTTCTCTGCAACCAGAGCAATTGTTATCCAGGAACTAAACAGAGATTCCTCTATACAGGTCCGGGTTGGAGCTTAGATAAAACGTGAGATATTAAAGGCTGGAGGAAAGACTGGAAGAGCACCTGTCAGCGCTGCACAGGCTGTTTTTCACTTCTGAGCACAGACCAAGTTGACCTCGGGGACTTGGCTGATGGTGCTCCGTGCAGTGGTTGCTCTGCCACAGACCTCTGGTCGGGGGAGGCAGCAGTTCCCATTCCCCTGAGGATGTGCAGCAGCACAGTTCCCCAGGCACTTGGTCCCCCGTGGCTGATTTGGTTGCCCTTTGCAAACAAACGATGTCAGACTGTGATGTGGGAGAGATGTGATTTGGCGCTCTGAAATTTGGAAGACACTGCGAGAGAGACCCATCATTTCAATGCTAGCAAAGAGATTAAGAGGAGCAAAACAAATGTTGTAAGTAAAGCTTAGGTCTGACTTAAGAAGGATGAATGTGTTTCAAATCACATCTTAGATTTCGCTGGTAGAGTTGAAAATGAGTCTGTGACTGAGTTACCTGGTAGGGTGTGTCTGTATTGCAGCTGTGATGTGATTAGTTTTAAAGGAGAGGTGAAATGCTTGTAAGAGTAGTCATGGCAACATAAAGCTCACTGAAGGCTGCAAAAAACACCTGGGAAGTGGAGTGAAAACTCAGGCAGTTTGGACTTAATCGTTATTGCTCCATGTGCAGTGCCTGCCTTCCTGTAGAGCCGATTGATGACATTTCAAGGAGAGAGGTCTCAGGATGGCTTCACATGGTCAAATGAGAGATCTCAGCATCTTTTTTTTTCTGTGGAGACTGTCATTGTGGGCTTGTCATTAAAAAAAAGTACATAGAATATATTTGGGTGGCTTATTTCAGGAACAGGTTGGTTTGCTCAGGGCTTTGTCCATTTGGATTTTGAAAGTGTCCAAGGATGGTGTTTCCTCGGCCTCTTTGCAGTTGCACTCAACTTGCTGCATTGCTGAACCATTTTTCCTTGTTGTTAATACAGCTGGCAGTAATATGAATTGGTGTCATCTTTAAATCAGAATCTTACTAGTCTGTGTCCAAAAGTAGTTTTTTCCAGAGGTGGCTGCTTGGGACAGGCCATTTGAAAATGCAGACATCTGAAGTTTGGTAAACTTTGAAACTGACGTAAACCTGGAAGAAGCCTGTGGGTTTTCTTTTTCGGCCTTTTTGCCTGGAGAGACTCAAACTAATGCAGGTGTCCATGGTTTGGCCTTGTCTGTGTGAAGTGCTGGTTTCTCATCCTGCAGTAGGAGTCTGCCAGGGAAACAGATGCCATCAGCAGCTGGAGTCACTCCCCTTCTCCTGTTTCTCCTATAGTCTGAAATTTATATTCATCTGTAATTGTTTGAAGATGCTTTCCCTCACATCCCTGTCAGGCATGTATTCTGTTTGCTTTCACACAGTCCAGTATAGTTATAAAACCAGAAGGTGAAAGCAGAACTTTGAGGTGTGTAGCAAAGATCATCAAGAGCTTGTAGGAATTGTCATCCAGGGGAAGATTAAGGAGAAAAACTGTGTACATGGGAGCAGGTAGGATGACAAAAATGACATCAGAGTGCAGGTACCAAGAATGTGTTAACACAGAGGAGAGGGAGAAGCTTTGCAGAGAAAACTAACTAGAAATGATGGTATGAAATGAAAAAGTGGTTTGTAATGTCAGGAAAATTAATGGGTACTTGAGTTCTTGTGAAATTACTGTAAAAATAAAACTTGCAAACCATTAGGATACTGTTTAGTATCTTGAGTTCAGAAATAGCATCAAATGCACTTTGCTAAATAGACCATCTTTCTGCTTGGTGCACGTATTGCCATGGTGAGGGGAGAATTAAAAACAAATCATTTGTTCTCGAGAGATCAATAATAGAAGCTACACTTCTGAAAATAGATGTTTACGTGGAGAAGGAGATGAAGCAAGGATATTTTAGGTTTACTACCCTCTTGATACGTCTGGGAAATTTTTGGATTAGCTGGTGATTGCTTTGCTCATCCAGTGGGAGCAGGTCTGGGGGAAGGAAGCTGATGAACAGGGCAGAGCTGCACCAGGGTGATGTGCGTGTGGATGGAAGCAGCTTCCTTCAGTGCCCAGTGGGTTGGGAAACAAATAGCCCAGTTCAGAGGGTTTTTTCTGGCAATTAGTAAGCTCCTGTTGCCTGACTAAATCCAAGTGTTGTAGTGGTAATGGTTATTAATGTAATACCATGTGTCTGTGGCATGGTAGTAGCTAGCATCAGATTCATGTCAGGACACCAGATTGTCACTTTACTCCATAGATTCAGCAAGTAGGGGGGGAAAGAAGTGCTGAGGGTTTCTTCTGACATATAAATAACTCGTGTAGTTGTGTGTAGTGAGGGGAGGGAAATAACAAGCTAAATATTCTGGCATGGAGGTGGAGAGTGATGGGTGGAAGACTTGTTCATGTCGTGGATTCAGGGGGGAGCATGGTCTGTACTCCTCCTCAGATTCTCAGCTCTAAAGCTATCTTATCTTCATTTATCTACCTGAGCAACTGTGAGGCAGGTTTGGGCCCCTTGCTCCACAGGGATGTGGGGAAGCTGCTGTTTTGCAGGAGGTTTGGCTCCCCTGTGCACTCCTTGGATTTCATTCACTGTTGAAGTCAGTAGTGGCCGCCCCGTGGGTCAGGATTTCTGTTCAGCAGTTGTGAGGCTCACTTTGGAAATTGTTCCTCCATCCAGGGGAGTGACCCCAGGGCACACCTGGAGCTGTGCACTCTGGTCTTTGGGGAAGCCATACGCTCATCTGGAAACAGGCAACATGTTCTGAATGATGCTTTTTTACACAATATTTAACTTCTTTAAAGCCGTTATTATGGCTTTGTGGTGTTACAAAGTTTACTGGGGCGATCTAGAAAAAAAATCCAGTATCATTTACTGTGTCTAATTAATTTATTACAGTCCAGTTCATCTGGTTGCTACATGGCTCTGCTCTGGCCACTTGCTGTCAGTGAAACTCTGTCTTCAGTGAGGCTGGAGGAACTCTGAAATTTTTTTGCGGCTTGGGAGTTGTGCAGAGCAGAGCAGGTGATTCAGGAAAGGGCACTCCAGCAAATCTCCTGTCAAACTGTAAATCCCTCCGTAGAAATACAGAAATGCTAAAGCTAGAAATGCTAAAATTTCTCCCTGAAATAGTTATATTTTAACCTGTTAAGGGTTGGGGTTTTTTTTTGGGTTTTTTAACAAAGCAAACTTTTTTCACCTAATTAAAATTAAGAATTTGGGACCTAATGAGAGGTTTAATTACCAGATACAAAGCAGATATTTATCTCAAGTTAGAAATTAGGAGTCAAGGGGATGACATATTATCTAAGTATGTTACTCTTGAACTATTTGTTAGTATTTTCCCCACAGTGTTCAATTATTGATTAAAAAGGGTCACTATCAGTGTCTAGACATGAATCTGACTAATTGCTGTTTTATGGTGCCAGCTGTAATTGTGGTGGCTTCGGGTTTTTGTATTCATAAAAATGCATTTTCACCCGTGCAGTCAAACTGTGTGTCTTAATAACTTCAGAAAGAATGAAAGGCTTTGGAAAGATACTGAATTACTGTGAAAATCCACCCTGGATAGTATTCTTCTCACTAAAGAGTAGCCACAGCCAGAATGTAAGGGAGAAAACAAGACCTAAGTGCCAAGGAAAATCTGGCCCCTTTAAAATTCAGAGACCTCATTTTCTCCCACCTGCTTTTTATTCAGAGATTGCAAGAGGCTCTTTCCTTTTTCAACTCCCAGTTGGGTTTTCAACTTTGAATGAACTAGTTGAAATGAAGAAAATACTACACCTGCTAGCTCTATCAAAAGCAGAAGTAATTAAGGCAAAAAGTCTTTCTTTGCAAGAGAAATGGAAAATGCTTACATTTGAGGGGAAAAAATGTCAGTATCAGCATTTGCTCCATGGGAAAGGCTGAAAATAATAGAGCTGCTAGATGCAGAATGTGATTTCCTGGTGGTTAAATCTTGACATGATTTCCAGTCAGGTGGTGCAAAAGTCCGGAGTTCTTCAAAATAATAAAAGTGCCCCATTTTCGGCTACATGAGAAGAACTTGCAGAGGGAACTTACAGCTCCAGCTCTTTCTGTGAAATAACATGTTTGTAAGTTTTGGTCTCAGTCCTCTTGCATAAATTTAAGCAGCTAGAGTCTCTTTCACTTTTTTAATGTCTGGTGTGTTGTGTTGTTTTGGTTTTTCATCAAACTAAAATCCTGGGTTGTACTTTTTGACTGACTATGTACTTATTCTGCTGGTTTTGCCCACCTTCATGTCAAGTGGAGGGGGAGGTTATACCTCTTCCTGGCCTGTCTCAGACCTGGGAGTTTTGTCAGCACCCAGCCTGGTCAGGGTTTCACAATATTCAGGGTGTCTGTGCAGAAATAAGTGACCTGCACAGGGGACAGAAGTGGAGAAACCAAATACATGTCATGTTTTTAGCAATTGAGGAGTTAAGCTTAGGGCAGGAGTCTGTTCCAAGCCAGTTAAGAAATGGGAAGAATTGCTCCTTTTTGTCTGTCCCTTTTGAAAGAGTCTGTATAAAATGTTCATGTTAACTTTCTTACTACTCTGTATTGGTTAATCTGGGCATTGACTTAACAGCAAAAAATTCAACCGGCAGCAGTCACTTTTATGGGAAGAGAAGAAATTTGATGCTCTTGCTACATTGCCTGTAAAAAAGAAATACTAGTGCTTCTGTCCAAATGCAACTTTTATCACAGATTTGGGGGGTTGCTGATACAGTGTAGCAGTTACATAGGTGTTCAGGATGCAGCAGGGTGGAATAAATAATGAGCTGATTTGAGAAGAGCATTGATTATGGCCAGCCCAGCCTCGTGGCATTACTTTTCAATCATGAGATCCATGCTCTCCGGGTTTCCGCTTCCCACCCTTTCTCTGATTACAATGCTGCCTTTCCACAGACCATTTCTTACTAAATGCCAGCATAACTACTGGGTTAAAATTAAGTTCCTTCAGGCCTACAACTGCTATCCTGGAAATTGCTGGACCTCTGCATGTTTTTCTGTCTGTGTGTATATTTGTATATAAGCAAAGTGATTTTCAAATCCAGGGAATTCTGCCCTAATAGTGAGACCTGCCTTTGGCTGAGGGTCGTTCTTTGGTGTCAGTACAGTGCTGCCTACTGGATCTGTCAGACCTCCAGAGTACTGTGAGCACTAAACCTGGCTAAAATTGGTCATCCCCTCCATCCTACTCCTTCCTGGGAGAAACATTGCTTCCTGCTTCCTCACCCACAGCTCCATAAACCTTAAAGCCTCGTCAGAGTGGTGCTGCACACAAAGTGGTCAGTCATGGCTTTGCTGCAGAGAGCAGGAACAAGTGGACAATCAACAGGTCCCTCTGGGGTTGTGTTTACATCTGCAACATCCTAAAGCTGTGTGTTGTCATTAAGGAAAGGATTTCCCATGCCTTGGGCAGAACTTTGGGAGTAGGAAGCATGCAAAATTCCGTGGTTATTGGAGGTTTGTTGGCTTATTTTTCATGATGAGCATTCAAAACTGCTTAAATGTCTCGTGGTGCTGGTGGTGATTCTGTTCACTGCAAGTGCAGCATTAAATGATGTGTGAGCTGCTGCTGGGCTGTGCAGGGAGCTGCAGCTGGCTCCTGGCTGTCCCAGGTATCCCTCCCTTTGTGTACAGGGTTAAAGGGCTGCACTGTGCTTAGCAAAGATGCTCTGCTTGCTTCTGCAGCCAAGATTTTCATCTGGAGTACTGTGTAGAGTTCTTGTGCCCCCAGCATAAAGAGGATATGGACCTGTTGGGGCGAGTCCAGAAAAGGCCACAAAGTTGATAAGAGGACTGGAGCATCTCCCCTATGGAGATCCTGTCTCCATAGGGGAGATGTTGGGGCTGTTCAGCCTGGAGAAGAGAAGACTTTGTGGAGACTTCAGAGCAGCTTCCAGGTCTGAAGGGGCCTGCAGGGAAGCCACACAGGAGCTAGAGTGACAGGACATGGGGGAATGACTTCACACTGGAAGAGAGTAGGGTTACATTAGATATTAGGAAGAAATTCTTCCCTTTGAGGGTGGTGAGGCCCTGGCTCAGGTTGCCCAGAGAAGCTGTGGCTGCCCCATCCTAGGAAATGTCCGAGGCCAGGTTGGATGGGACTTGGGGCAACCTGGTCTGGTCTGGTGGAAGGTGTCCCTGCCCATGGCAGGGGTGGAATGAGATGCACTTCAAGGTCCCTGCCAGCCCAAACCTTCCTGTGATTCTGTGAAGTCCTTTCATAGATACTGCTGATGAGTGAACCTGTCTGGGAAAGGAAAGGGAGTGTTTAACAGCAGGAGCATCCCAGTGCTACTTGGCAGGTACTGCATCCCAGTACTCCCCATGATCTTCCTGACTTGAACTCAGGCAGGACACCCTGCAGTGAGATTCCAGGGAGCAGCTAGCAGGACAGAAAGTATTTGCCTGTCCTTTAAAGAACTGGAGTGGTCCTGCTGGACGTGCCAGACCTGCTGGAGTGTGCTGAGCTCTCCAAGAGCTTCTCCCAGCCTGCTTTTGCTCTCAGAGCAAGCTGGAAGCATGACAGTTTCTCAGAACTTGGGGTTGACACACAAACCAAGCACCAGATGGGCCAGCAGTGTCTGGTGATGGAATGGCATTAAATCCACTGTGGCACAACGCAGGGCTCTTGCACAGGCCCGGGAAGCTGTTGGTGTGGGTAAAAGAAAGAGGAGAGTATGACACGAGGGAAGGAATAGGGAACTGAGGAGTTAGCAAGGATTAGCATCCTGCTTCTCCCTCGAGGGAGTTTTATCCAAAGTGGCAAAGTGGGGAGAATAGCTGCCACCAAGCAAACAAAAAAGGCCAGGGAAAAGTTTAAAAGTTCCCAGGAGAAGGAACAAGACTGGCAGAAGGTGTTTGACAGCCATTTCTGAGTGAGTCACGCTTAGCTGTCTGTCTGGAGCCAGGAGGAATTTGCAAAGCTGAATAATTGTTCCTATTTATTTCTTAAAATATACAGAATATGACAGTGTTCTAGCTCGTGCGCTTCAGTGTAAATGTCTTGCAGTAGGCTGCTATATTCCCTTGGTGTTAATCCTTTTTTCTTTGAAATTGTAATCTTGCTTATCTTCTGCTGCTCCCTCCTGCTGTGTCTTGCTGTGCTGGTGGGAGCATGGATCCCCCTTGCCCTGGGTCGATGGCTCATGTCTCTGTGCTTTCCACCAAAGATGAAACCAGAAGTAATGTGTGTCTACCTGATTTTGGCTTTCAAAATTAGGTTAATTGTATGAGTGTATGCTTTGCAGAACAACGTAAGTTAGAGGGTGTTTATTTTTCCTCCTGATAGCAAGCACGTAAAGGCTGTTCTGAGCTCAAATGCTCACAGTTGGGTAAACCCTGGTGATGGGTAATATTGAAGTTTGGGACAAGGCTTGCTAAGGTTGAATTCTGCAAGAGCTCTCACAGGTATCTGTCAATATGCATATACCCACAAAACCCATCGGAACCCAACTGGAGAAGTGAGGCAAACTTGCCAAATTTGTAATTATTATCAATTCTAAATTTAATATGCAATTAAGGTTTTGCATATTTCTATATTATAAAATTATAGTTCTAAGAAAGATTATATTATAAATATTTATAATAATATAAATATATTTATATCAATAAATTATATTAATATAAATATATAATATAATAATTTATATTATGATCTTTCTTCGTTTATAGTTAGAAATTATATTTCTAAGAAAGATTTAAATTTATATTCTAGTTCTAAGAAAGATTATAGTGTGTTGCTCATACTGCAACAAAAGCGTGAGACTGCAGACTGAGGGATGACAAATGTGTGTACCAGGGGAGAAGGAGCACACAAACACCCACCAGCAGTTGTACGTGACATACTCTAATGGAAGCTATTGTAAGTTTATTAAAACATAAGGCTGTGATTATCTTCCTGAAATAAAAAGAAGCTGGGTGCACAACCAAGTGTTGAAGTTGTGGGGTGCCTTCCCTGGAAAGCTCAGAGCAGAAGCCTGGGATGTGTGGCAAGTATGGGAGGCTGTTTTGTGGGAGAAGTGATGTCAGCCTGGTTTGGTGAGACTCAGCTGTGACGTCGAAGTTGTCTGGGCTGGTTTTACCCAGGGAACTCGTGACAGAATCTCTCTCGTTTCCCTGCTGTGAACAGAAAATCCTTATGAAAATACCATTATTTTCTTTGTCAATAAAGAGGTGCTCACTGTGAGAGAAATCCTGCAAGGAGTTCTGCCTCCTCGTGAGGGTTGTCTTGCAGCCAGCAGGCTTCTGAGCAAGTCAGGGTTCATTTTGGTTATCCAATCCATTTGTTCAGATAGAGGCAGAGTTAACTGAGGGTGTATGCTGAGGAGAAATTGAATTTGTGCACACTTGCTCTCTCTTTTTTTTTGTGCCAAATGCGATACAAGGAAATGCTTGAAATTAAATTTGGAAAACAGCCATTTTAATATTGCTGGTGTTTTCAGCTGTAATACTGTAGCAACAAGTTAGAGAAAATATAATTTAAACCCTAGTGGTGGCATAAGCACATTGCTCTCTGCAGCTGTTGAGGAGGCTCAATCATGTCAATAACATTGCATTTAGGGCAGGGAAGAGGGAAAACTGCCCCTCGGGTGCAGTGATGTGTAGTATGGAGGGCTGGTTTTTTTTCCCTTCTGGTTGCACTGAGTTGTTTGAATGCTTTTCTTTGCTTTGTTACTCTATCAGGTGGTCCTCTCTCTGCAAAATACAACTTAAACGACTGGTTATCTTGGTATTTTTTTCTTAGAGCAACTTGGATCTTGAAGATATGAAGGAAATGGAAAAACTTATCAGTACCTCTCATTCTGTATGCCTGTGAAATGATCATGAGTGTCAGAGCCATGTACTCAGCTTTTTTTCCTCTTTTTTTACCTCTAAGTAGTGGCATCTCGTTAGGATTTTGAGTCAAATCAAAGGCTTTTTTATTTGGTGGAAATAGTCTTACCAAAAATCTCTACAGATACTGAGCCAAACCTATTGACACGAGTGGAAATTTTTGTGGCTTGATCAAGCCCAAAGTAAGGAATATATTTCAGCGAGATAGTTGTGATACTCTTTCACTCCTGACCTTTTCTGGAAACTGGCTATGATGCTGTCTCAAGGCCAAGATGGACAGAATTTCAAGGAATGAGTTTTCATCTGATTTCATGATGGTAACTCAGTAACACTTTTTTCTTTTTGAGATCTTATTCCTAGTTCTTACAACTCAGAAACAAATTTACATCTATGTGACCTCAGTTTAGCGTAAGATTCCTTTCCATACCCTTCAATTTCAAAAATTCATGACAAGCAGGATTTTTAATGAACTCTGAATCAGCCTTGCATCTCACTGAGGCATGTTCAGGGAAATTAGACCTATATTGTGTGAGAATCCAAGATAATCTTTCTGTCGTGCTTAGGTTTAAAAGGCTGGGTCTGTAGCAGACAGTTTGTAATGCTGTGTGGGATGCAATTGAGTAGCTGTCTATTTTTGCAGCTTATCTGGAGAATCCCTGGTACAGACTGTTCAAATGGATACCGAAACTGTTGTTATACCTTATTTGCTTATTTGCTTATTCTCCCTACTGACTCACTGCTGTTGATCTAAGCTCTGTTTTCCAGCCTACTCAGACACCTGTGGTTTCCAGTGGTGGCTCTAACATAAATGGGGCCTGAGTGGAGATTGCTTTTAGTGGTGCCGCGGCAGAGTGGGCAGGAGTCTTGGAACGCTTTTTAAAGTCTGGGGCAAAGCCCTGGGTAAATGCTCTCTCCAGTGGTTTTGTGTGGCTTCTGCATCATGGGGGACAGGCTCCCAAATTCCTCATCCCAGAAAGAGATGTGGTACAGTGCAGGAAGTGAGACTCCATCAATGACCTGCTGTCTTCCTGAATATTTTCCTGTTAGCAGGTTTGTTTGCTGTGACTATGTAATTTTGCTTTTAAAAGCTGGGTAGCCACTGCACTTTTGTCTTTCAGCTAGAAGAGTATTGTGCATTCTGCAAGGAAAAATTATTTCATAGTGGTAACTGATTACTTCTAAGCATTGTTCATAAGATGATGAACATATTTTTGTGTGGTATGGCCCAGAAATGTCCAGGAGGATAACCTGCTACCCCTGTGGCAACGTGGTATTTCTGAAGGATGCTAAAATAACCAGATTGGGATCTGTACTTTATTTATCTGCCAAAGAAGTATAGGCAGAGCCATTGGAAGCTTTCCTTCGTATCTCTGCCCCGACTCTTGGGTGGCTGCTTAGTATTCTTGGGGTTTCTGATCTCAGAAGGAGAGGTGAGGAAACAGACACTTAGGCTGGTGATTTTCATGCTTTTGAAAGAGAAGTAGCCTGAGTTGGGTTGTCAGGGTGGTTTGGAGGGTAGAAAGTATACTGAGAAAAGCCATTTTCTTCAGCTCTTGGTTTCTGCTGCTTTTATCTGTCCTCATACTCAATGAAGCAGCTCATGGAACCGGTCGATCTCACTTTGAATAAAAATTAGGTTTTATTTTCCTGGTACATTTTTGATGAGCAGAGTTCGTAAAATTCTGAAAAATGGTCAGAAAACTGTTAATGGGCAACAAAATGCCTTTTATGTACTGCTTCTGACTTGCAGCATCATTAACCCTTCTTCATGAACAGGGTTTGCCAAGTTTATACAGACATCAAGGGGGCTTAGAAAGCTTCCTCTGAAAACTACAGTATTTTAAAATGTGGTGGTAAAAGGTAAAATTCAGTGATCTAAAAGTTTCACTCATTTCTCAAGTAGCAAAAGTAGGTAAAATACCAGGTTTCCGTGTGGGGGCAAGGTGTTCAGGGCAAAAGATGTCTGTGATTGGTTTCATAGGTAGAGGTAAATATGGCAGAGTAGAGATGGCAAAAACATATTCAGCAAAACTGAAGGCAAAGGTCTAGAGATGTAAGTACTGCTTGTCACAGTTTTTGTGGTTGCCAAGCACGTTAATTCTCACTGGGTTGGAATATTAGGATCATTGGACCAGTTTCTAACTTTGTGCTCGTATTCATGCAAACATCATAAACTTCAGAGGGATTGCACACACATGACAGCAATAAATTATTTAAATTCTGGAGTTCAAACTGAATATACTGTCTTGCAGAATGATTAGTGGCTTAATTTTTAACTTTGAGTTCATAAATAGCTACGTTTGATGAAATGCTGTAATGTGCTTGTGCATTTGGGGGTTTTTTTAACCCAGTTCCTTAATGAAATGGGGCTGATGCAATCACACTTCTCTGTCATTCTCCCTTCTAATGGCCTTTGAACTTGGTGGCGTGTTCCATTGACATCTGGCAGAGGTAGAAGTCTCCAGGGAGTTTAATCATTGGGACTTCCTTGAATGTAGAAAGCTGTGTAAAGGAGATGGATTGTATTCTGACTTCTACTGAGAGGCACACAGTGTCTTTTGGAAACCAGAGAATCCATGAGAACGTGGGGCCTCAAGACACAGCTCCATCCCCAAGTCCAGGACAGAGCCACTGGCCAAGGCTGGGCCCATCAGAGATGGTGGTACCACCTCTGGGATAATGCACTGAAGAAGGAGAGTGGGAAAGAACTCCTCAGCAGCAGTTGTAGCCAGAGAGAGGAGTGAGAATATGTGGGAGAAGGCCTGGAGACTCTGCAGAAGGAGGGGCAGGAGGTGCTCCTGGCACTGGAGCGGAGATTCCCTACAGATCCTGGTGTGAGGCAGCTGTGCCCCTGCAGTCCATGGGGATGCACAGATCCATCTGCAGCCCCCGGAGGAGCCCACATGAGAGCCTGAAGAGGGCTGTGACTCCCTGGGAAGCCCAGGATGGAGCAGGTTTGCTGGCAGGTCTTGTGACCTTGTGAGGGACCCCACCTGTTCCTGAAGGATTTCACCTCATGGAAGGGAACCAGGTTGGAGCAGCTGGTGAACAGCTCACAGTGGAGAGGTTCATGGAGGACTGTCTTCTGTGGGAGGGACTCCCTGTGGAACGGGGGAAGGGTGTGAGAGGTCCTCTCTCTGAGGAAGAAGGAGCAGAGATGAGTAATGGACTGACCGCAGCCCTGTTCACTGTCCCCCTGCACTGCAGGGCAGGAGGAAATACAGAAAATCAGGAAGTTGAGCTCAAGAAAAAAGGGAGGAGTTGGGGGAAAGTGTTTTAAGATCTGGTTTTATTTCTCATTACCGCACTCCGCTTTGATTGGTAACACATTGAGCTGATTTCCCCACATCGAGTCTGTTCTGCCCATGATGGTAATTGGTGAGTGGTCTCTCCCTATCCTTACCCTCACCCACAAGTCTTTTGTTATGTTTTCTCTTCCCTGTCCAGGTGAGGAGGGGAGTGATAGAGAGGCCTTGGTGGGCACCAGTCCTCCAGCCAGGGTCAGCCCACCACACCAAGACATGTGTCTCCTTTCCCTTTTCTTGAGAGGGGTAGAAATAAGGGAGGGAGCCCTGAAGGATGCAAAGCATTTAAGAACTTTTTCATCAGAGCAGATAAAAGATCAAGACCAGACTAGATGGGGCTCTGAGCAACCTGGTCTAGGGCAAGGTGTCCCCAGCCATGGTGTGGGGATTGGAAGTAGGTGACACTTAATGTTTCTTCCAACCCAGACCATTCTGTGATCCTTTGATCAACACTGTGGGGAGGGGTCTCTGACTACAGAACTCCAACAGCCCTGCGAGGTGAGGCTCTAAAAGGCAATGAAAGTCCTCTTGGTTTGAGCTGGGTTTACCCTGGTGCTGTCTGGCAGCATGGCTGTGAAAAATAGGCCCTTGGAGAGGATGTGAAAGCAGGGAGAGTACTAAAATTCCCCACAGTTCTCAGTGTGGCTGTACAGGAGGAAATGAAGGTTTTGTGGTGAAAGGTCAATGCTGTGAAGTTACAAAGTGTTTCAGAAAAACAAGGGCAAAAATAAGAGTTTACCAGCAGGTCTTTAAAAGTGCAGATGGTACGGGTAGACTTTAAAAAAAAGAAAAAATTAATAGTGCTGAGACTTGCTGTCGTAGACTAGGGCAGATGTTTACTTCCTAGATACTTCACTAAGCGGATTTTAATATATATGTCAGATGCAGAAGTGGTGCTTTTCCTCATTTCAGCAAATACTGATTTCCCTATCTTCCCCCGACCCTGACCATGGGATACAACAGAACAGCTGCTGACCACCTTTTGCATGTTGCCCTGTCTCTGAATTGCCTGGCAGTCCTACATGGGCAGGAATGCAGAAAACTAAAGAATTCCTGGATTAAGGTTAACTTCTAATTATCTTAAAAGCCAAATACAATTAAGTGAGGAATTGTCAAAACAGAGACGGGCAGGTTCTGTATCCAGCAGCGAAACTGGAAGGATCAGACAACAGCAACAGGATGAGAGGAAGTGGTCTCAAGCTGTGCCAGGAAGGCTTAGATTGGACATCAGGAGGAATTCTTAATGGAAAGCATTGAAACTGCCTGGGGAAATGGTGGAATCACCATTCCTGGAGGTGTTCAAGAAGTGACTGGAGGTGAGACATAGTGCTGTGGTTTAGTTGACAAGGTAGTGGTTGGTCAAAGGTTGGGCTCGATCTTGGAGGGCTTTTCCAACCTTAATGATTCTATGTTGCCCAGCAAGTGGGGCGGGATGCCTGTGCAAGAGCGATAAATCCTGTTTGCCATGTGTGACAAAGCTGGAGAAACCATCATGCTGCAGTGTAAGGAGGGATGTGTCCTTTGGGGTCTGTAAAACAGCAATGTCCTTAATGTAAGGGAGAAATACCAGAGTGCCGCAGACTCTGCTCAAAGCCAAGAGGCTGTGAAGTGGAGCCAAACCATTTTATTTGAGGATGGATAGTACCTGACATCCCTGTTTCTCCTTGTGCCATTTGTGTGTGCTTTGTGCCCCTGTCTGAAAGGGGCCAAGCTGTGCATCGAAAGGCTGTAAGTGCTGGTCTGGTGACTGCAATAGACAGAACCATGATTGAAAAGCTGACAAGATCCTCAAGTCCAGCCTTTGAATGGTTTGACACTAGACACAGCCATCAGCAGAGCTTCCTGCACATGGCTGTGCAGAGGGCAAGCAAGAACTCAAGTAATAGCTTGGGGTGGTGGAAGGAATTGTTCTTTCCTTGTTTGTTTGAGCTGGCTTTTGAGATACACCAGATGAAGAGAATGACTCTGGTCTTGGAAGTGAAGAACTTGGTGTTTAATGCTTGGCAGTGTTTATTAGAGCATGCCAGTGGAAAAGACAAACAAGCCCAGTGCTAGGGAGTCATTGGATGCCACGGCTGCCTCCCACATGGCAATGTGTGAACACTGGTGTGGTGTTTTGGCTGTGAGAGACAACTGGAGCCTTCTGGGGAGGGAAGAGGAAGGACGGCTCCGCTTGTTCCTTTTCAAACAGAAGTCTCTCCTTCCCAACAGCTGTTCCTAAAGTGATTTATTTTGGAAGAAATGTTTCTTTCATCCTTACAGGAAAACACTGGGAGAATTTAGATTATTTATCATAAGCTCCAACACTATTCATCTTGCTTTGCTTTGCTTTCTGTGGTAGGCACAATACTGGCTGTGTTCAACCAGGCTTTTTTTTTTTTGCCTCTCTAATGTGCTTTGAGGTGGGTAGGTTACTAATGATGCAAATGGATGTTAATTGTGCAAAAACTAGACACTCTGTGCCTTGAAAAGCAGTACCTGATTGGTAGAAGAGAGGATAGAAAACAAGCTTTCACAATAAAATTGCTGTAGAGTTTTATAAATAGCAGCACACTGTAAGCAGGTGGTGAGTGAAAAATGGTTTGATTCCTCACAGCTGGCAGGGACTTTATTTTTGGACAGCGGGTCCACATCACCTTGACTTGTCAAAAGTATTTGTTACCATGTGCTGCTTGATCTGGTCATTTGCCACCCTTGTAAAAGCTGAGCATAAAAACCATCAGCAAGCTGTGACTGTGGCAGAAAATGAGGGTCAGGTTTTTATTTTTTGGGTGTGACCTCGAGGCTGTGGTTTGACAGCCTGGCTGACCCTGCAGGGCTTTGAGTACCCAACAGGTCAAACAGGCCAGTGCTGGATAACGTGGGGTTTGCAATAAACTCGGTTTGGTGGCTTGGTGAATACAGTTTGCTGGGTTGACTTTGTGCTGACAGGATCTGTAGTGGATCAGGCTTGTCTAAGCTCCTGTGGCATTCTGCTGGTTCAGACATTGCCAGTCTTTCTGCACCTGGTATAAATATGGCATGTGCTCAGAGTTAAATGCTCTGGCTAATTTGATGGAATCAAGATTCTACACCAATGCCCTTTGCAGATCAAGTTTGTACTGCTACACAGCCTGAGGCTTTACTTTACATTTTTCCCCATGCTAACTGGTATATTTGATGGTGGAACTGTGGCTTGACAAAGTGAGAAGTTATTTAAGCTGCTCCAGCATGGGTTCTGAATGTGGGAATACCTGATTTCCATTTCCATGCCTTAGTGTTTGCAGACTGATGCTGTGTGTGACCAGCCCTGCTCTTTCCAGGGCTGAGGCTCCTGTTGCAGTTCAGGACAGCACCCCTGAAGGTACAGCCCCTGTTTGCCCATCAGGGCTCCACTGCTCACTGTGAGTGCAGGGCTCTGTGTTCCTCCCAGCTTTAACTCCCAATTATGTGGTATTTGTTTGAAGAGAGGTGTGAGATTAGTCTCTTCAGCAAACAGTAATCTTCCTGGTGGGTTGTAAATTGTAAATAATGATTCCTTCCTATTATGGGCGGGGATTTGCACCATCCCCAGTTTATTGTGTGAAGACCTGCACGAGGCAGGCTTGGAGAGCAGAGCGTTTACTGGGTTGGGCTTCTCTCGATGAATGAGCCTGGACTGTTTCAGGGCTTTTGCTGTGTCCTTCCTCAGAGCTTGTAAATCCACCTTCCATTTGACTCTTTGCTTTGTTGTTTCTTTTCTTCTTTCAGGACAGTTATTCTGAGTGACGGCCCTTGCACACGCTTCTGAGTGGTTATCATGGGCTTCATTGCCTTCCTGAAGACCCAGTTCATAGTTCACCTCCTCATTGGGTTCGTGTTTGTTGTGAGTGGACTGATCATTAACTTCATTCAACTATGCACGCTGGTCCTCTGGCCCATCAACAAGCAGCTTTATCGCCGAGTAAACTGTCGCCTTGCCTATTCCCTTTGGAGCCGTGAGTATGCTGGGATGGGGTAGGAGGGACGGGGCTGGGGAGGGGTTTTCCTTGGTTTTGCTTTTGTTAACTAAAAAAAAAAAGTGAATGCACGTGTATCTGTTTGTACACAGAGACAAGAGAAGTGGTAAGTTGGATGTCGATTCTTTCAGAGCACATCAAAATAGCCTCTTTTTTTCTGGAATATTGGGAAATCATACAGAAGTCAAGGGTCTGATGTATGTTGTCACTCTGGCACTCAGAAAATTGGGGGAGTAAAGCTCCTCTGCACCTCCAACCTTATCTGGACTGATAGGAGTTGTTGCTTCTATCTCAATGCTGTCTTCATCCAGCATCAGAGCCTGTGCTAAGGGACACCTCTGAGACTGGCTCAGGTACTGAGGATATGAGCAATATTGACCATGTAGGAGCCCAAGTTTGTGTGGGCTGCAGAGGGAGAGGTCGGTCTGAAAGTATCTCGTGTCGATGTCTCTGCAGCTGAACTGTGTGACAAACTTCAGAGTCCCCTTACATCCTGCAGTGCCCATCTCTGAGGCCAGGGTCTCCTCTTGTGAGCAATTTGTCAGTGTTTTCTTCTCCCCGTGCGTCAGCCATGCACTGAGGGCAGCTGCTTTCTTCTCCTCTTTCAGACCTTTGCAAAACTTCATCCCTGTGGATGCCTTCTTTTTCTCCTCGCAGAGCTTAACAAGGGGCTGGATTTCTGAAAAGGTTTAGAGTGTTTAGAAGGCTCCTTAGCCCAAATGTCACCTCCTGTTTCAGCAGTGAATCATCTAATCAGTTTCCATTCTCCATCCCTTCCCAGTATGCACGGCCACTTACCTTAGTGCTCAGCTCAGCATCCAACTCCCACTTGGGGTAAATGAGTCACCAAAATGAACACTGAAATTACAGTTCAGCAGTCCACTGACAGGCACCCACAGTTTGTAAATCATCAATGAGAAGTACCACCAACAAAAACTCTCTGAGGTGTCTGGTTCGGTCTCTTCTTAAGCTTGTTGTCCCTGTCTTTACTGTGCTTTTTGTCCTGCCTCCTGAGAAGCACAGGAGAAAGGAGATTAAATAGACTAGCAGGCAAATTGTCAGGTAAAAAGGTATTGTAATAGAAGAGCTTAGTAGAAACTTCAAAATGAGTTTGGTTGGATGAGAGTGGGGATATACAGTTTTTATTTTTAATTCACTTGTAAGAATTTCTTTGTGCTTTTAATAATCTAGAATCTGATCTCGTGCTGAAAACTACTCCTGCATTAATAGTTTGGCTTTTCTGAGGATATGAGCTTCTTGCTCCTGTAAGGCTTTAGGCTTAGCCTAAAGTTAGCATTATACATGAAAATGTCACATTTTAAATGCTGCTATCTTCTAAACACTGGAAATAACCCACACCATTGTTCAAAGAGGTTTGGAGAAGCTGAGTAGATAATTGGGTTGTACCTAGGATAACCCCTAGTGTATAGCCCATTATAAATTAACACATTGGGAAATTAAACTATGAAAATTAATGTAAATGTTATGTGGAGAAAGAGCTTGCAGAGAGCTGATGGCCTGTAATGGAAGAGCTGACAGAATATGCACTTCAGTTGTGATGTACAGCAATTTAGGTAAGCTGTGTAAATGCAGCAGCCCCAGTGTTGCCATTCATAATGAAATATATTTCAGTATGGAGAAGTCTTTTGGCAAGGAACCTGTAGGCTGGTGTTCTGCTCTGGATGCTGTGTTTTGCTCGCTTACTCCAAGCTGCTTGTGGTTTTAGGCTGAGGGTCTGTAAGAGAAGCTGCTCTGCCCAGCTGGCAGAAGATCAGTGTGCAGGGATGGATGCACAGGTAATCGTGTACCTGGCTCTGTACTGAAAACCAGGCTCTGTTCTTACTGTATCTCCTCTCAGATGCAAAAACCCAGCTTCCAAAGGGGAGGGAGAGAGACTCTACCCGGTGTTCCTGACAGACATTTGGGGAAGAAAGTGTGTTGGGCTCTGGCCCCAACATAAGCCCATAAATTTGTGACAGGTAGTCTGTACTTGCAGCTCTCCCGCGTCAGCTCCTTTCAGATGAATCACACCCTTGGAGAGTGCAGCATGTTTGGGTTAGTCCAGTTGCAAAAATAACCTCTCAAATGCTGGTTCTTTCAGCTGAGGGATGTGCTGTGCCCCTTGTTTGCTGTGTTTCTGGGGGGCTCATGAGGCTGTAAATGCACCTGCTTTGGTGTGTGGGAACCCCAGCCATGGGGGGTGGTTGAAGCCAGGTGTTGCTTATTCTCTGCAGGAAATATCTGGGCAGTGCAAGTGTTCCCCTTCCTTCATTCAGAAGAATGTTCTTGCTGTAGCATTGGCAGGATCAGTGCCACGCAAAGGAGCTGTAACCCACACACCGAGAAAAGGAAATGAGCCCACTCCTGGTTATAATTACATCATTTGTCAGCACACTTGTAAAGGACAATCTGTTTCCTCGTGTTAATCCTTTGGCTCGTCAATGCTCCTCTCTCAGTACGAACTCTGGCAAATCCTCCCCTGTTTTAGGGAGAAAGGTGAAAGAAATGTTCTACAGAAAGTCATCCACACTGGCCTCTGCAGATTTTTTTTTTTTAAGAAGAAGAAACACACCCAGTTGATTATCATTTTTATAAGAAAATGAAGCAGCCGTAGCAGGTACTGGAGATGTTCCTCTTGGTACATAGTCAGCAATGGAAAGGGAACATTGCTCGGAGTACCACGCTGTGTTTGCTACCACTGCTCCATTCTCCTGGCCACCTGCTTGGGAGGTGCCCTGAGGACATTCTTGCTGTCCTCTTTCTCCTTTTACAGAGCCAGGATAACCAGAGAAAGGAAGGTAAGTGATCACAAAGCATGCAAAGCTGCGAAGCAATGATAGAAACCTGTACTCAGTGTAAAGGAACAAGACAGTACTGTCCTTCCTCTGCCATATTTCCAGTTGACCAGGATTAAGCTCCCTTGGTCAGCAAGGTGCATAACTTTGTCATGCCTCCAAATGAGCAAGTGCAGAAAGTGATGCAGGGGAATAACCTGGTGGGGGAGCAAGTGGTCATGAGTGAAAAAAACAGTGGTCAGTAAGCTCTGTATCTTCAGCAGACCAGGACTGGTTTTCCCCATTATTCACCTAGATGCTGTTTGCCTTCTCTCTGGTGTGGTGCAAGACTGGGTCCTAAACTCTTGTTCAGGAGGATGGATAGGTGACCTTGTCTGATCCCACTGATCAGAAACCCTTGTGCAGGAAGGTGCTGCCCTGTTTGGCAAAGCCAGGATCTCCCTCTGGGAAGCTGCAAAACCTCCTGGCAGAGCGTGATAGAGGGAACAGAGGGGGAACCCTGCAGGTGTAGTAATGTGGGAAGGGTTGGACTCTTTTAACTGCCATATTTGTGCAACCAGATTTTTATTTCATCCATTTCTCATTGAAATGAGAAAATACCAACGACTACAGTTTGCAGGGAAGCAAATCTTCCTATTGGGAGGATGAACTATTCTTATACTTTTTATAGTTGTCCCATGATGCAAGCAATGCCTTCCATCTGCCTCCATGAACTGAAATGAGGGAAATAAGCTAACCATAGCAACTACAGTCAGTGCCTGCTGAATTTAAGTGGAAGGGGGTTTTATGATGAAAAAAGGGGAGGTGGAAAATAAGAATGGGTAACAAATGTTCAGGGTAGAATAAGAGTTGCTGTGATATTTTAAAGTTGGAATAAATGGAGGGAAAAGGGCTCATTCTTATGCAGTAAAAGAAAGACACAATTTACCATTCCTTTCTTTGCCCAGGTATTTTGATAAATTAGCTCAATTCTCTGCTCTTTTTAACTCTGTGTTGGTGATCATAATGCAGAACAATTAGAGCCCTGTGTTGTAATATTAAAATCTATCACACAAGATCTATGTCACTGCATCCCTTTAATAGACCTTTATTGGTCTGTTTACCTCCATAAGGCTTGTTTCATGTGGAGTAAAAACATTAGGCTGCATCTATGCATAATTTGTATTCCACCTGGGAGGAACTGTACTCCTTTAGTGGAGCAATCAATGGCTTCACTGTCTGTTTCCAGGCACAAAAGTCTTTGGGCTTTTTTTCCAGTGATCATGAAATTTCACATTTGCCATTCAATGCCCAAACTTGTCGTTGTTAAAAACTTGCTAAATTATCCATAATGCATACTTCTGGTGCCTTAAATACTGCTTGGAGATGGTAATGTGGTTTGGTTTGTTGCCTTCCAAGCTTTTGTTTCATTTTTGCTGGGTAGGTTTGAGAAGGTGACCGTGTTGGGAGAGACTGGGCACTGAAGGGGGTAGAGGATGAAACGCTAAATGCTTTCTGTAAGGGGCACCCTTAACTCTTCTCTCCACCTTCATCACATTTGCTAGAGTTGGTAATGCTGCTGGAATGGTGGTCAGGCACAGAGTGCACCCTGTTCTCAGACGAGGCCACGGTGAAAACCTTTGGGAAGGAACACGTCATCATCATCCTGAACCACAACTTTGAGATCGACTTCCTGTGCGGCTGGACGATGACAGAGCGCTTTGGAGTGCTGGGGGTACGTGGGCCATGAGCTTTCCCTTCCTCTGCAGGGTGATAGGCCTGTTTAAAACACATGTATAAATAGTTCCCTTGCATTTAAGTTTCCAGATACTTCTCCATCGTCTCAGCTGTAGTGTGTTTGACCCCGTTGCACAAATCAGCAAATGACATTTTTGGATTGTCGCTTTTGTTTTTTTCCTCCAAGAGTTCCAAAGTTCTTGCTAAGAGGGAGCTGCTGTATGTGCCCCTAATTGGCTGGACGTGGTACTTCCTTGAGATCGTTTTCTGCAAAAGGAAATGGGAAGAGGACAGAGATACAGTTATTGAGGGATTGAAACGTTTGTCCGATTATCCTGAATACATGTGGGTAAGTGTTGAGTCCCTCCTCTGGTACTGGCTGCTAGAAGTGGAACGGTGACAGACTGGTGCCTGTGGCCCTACGTGTCAGGAGAAGGTGTGCTCACTTCCAAGTGGTGTCAGGGAAGAGCCG
Source organism: Machaerirhynchus nigripectus (assembly GCA_013397975.1). Lineage (NCBI taxonomy): Eukaryota > Metazoa > Chordata > Aves > Passeriformes > Dicruridae > Machaerirhynchus > Machaerirhynchus nigripectus. The sequence goes on along the minus strand of VZRQ01005783.1, from coordinate 28,130 downwards.
TGCCCTGTTTCAGGAGGTCTTTAGGGATATGCTGGTAGCAAACTGCTGTTTGCCTGTTGGTAAGGGAAGTCCTTTGGGAAACAGTTCAGAAGCTTGAGAATAATTTGTAAATCAGGCTTGTGTGATATTTAACGGTTTTATCCGAACCTTTTTTTACCTATTAAAAAAAAAGCCTACATTTGATTACTACATCTGTATAACATTTTCTGAGGTAGGCTGAAAAGACACACAAACAAAAAGCTTTTTTAGACAAGTGAGTGAATTCGACTGCACAGACCATGGATTTTGGTAGAAAGTTCCTGTTAGCGTGTTCGTAGATCTGTGAAATTACAGGTTTTTCCCAAAAAGTCTCTGTGAGAACATATGGCAAGCTTATATCTGCTTCTGCAGTTATACTTTCCCTTTTTATTTTGACATTATTTAAAATCAAGGGTAAAACATCTCTGTTTCATTGTGTGCAGTGCTATTAAACTTCACTGCAGCAGCACAGTGGTGTAATCAACCCATTAACCTTCTTAGAGCTTTGAATGCAAAGGTTTTGATAAATTCTCAGTTTTGCTTTTATAGCAGCATATGTAATGTACAATTATTTGGCTTATAAAACATTAAGAGGCTTTTTATGCATTTTAAGTGTTAAAATGAATAGTGAAACATTAATCCTTAACTAGAGCATCGTGAATGCATTATAATTTTCTATCATTACAAAGACAGAAAAAGTAAGAATCTGGAGAATGTATTTTAAGCTACTTAATTGCTTGAATATATGGATATGAATTATATTGAAGATATCTTCCTGATTAGTGTGGGGGGAAAAAGGAAAAACAGAAAAAACCCTACCAATTAGAAAATTTCAAGACTGAACTTGAGCTTCAAATCTATACATTTTAATGATTCTACAGCTGAGAACCAAGGACTAGTCTCTAGGGAAAACAACTAGAAAATATAAGTGCAAAATGTAGTTAGCATTGATTATTTAAATCAAGACTTCCTGCTTGGTAATTGAAATCATGATTAAAACGGACTTGAGTGCATTAATTTCCTAATTTCTGTTCATTCTAAATGCCACAATTAGGGCTGTCTTTCTGTCACCTTAAATTTTGTATGAGTGTTCTCAAATGTAGAGGTAATGGTAAATGAGCTGGGAGTTGGTGCTTATGCCTGATACTTGGTGAAAAGATGAGACAATTGAAGCCTGTGCCCACGTATGTTTATCTTGGACAAACTTTCAGTAATCTGCTGGATTTCTTTTGACATCTCAAGATACCCTTGGGTATTTTTGCTTTTGTCTTGCACAGTTTCTCCTGTACTGTGAAGGAACTCGTTTCACAGAGACCAAGCACCGCATCAGTATGGAAGTAGCTGAATCCAAGGGGTTGCCTAAACTGAAATACCACCTGTTGCCCAGAACCAAAGGTTTCACCACTGCTGTCCAGTGTCTCAGGGGAACAGGTACTGCCAAGCTTTGCAGCACTTGTAATGTGTTATTTATTAGCACACTCTGTGTAGCCCAGTGTAGTCTGCTCTGTTGTTCATTACAATTAGTGAGCTGGCAGTAATGAGGATCCAGCGTGTCAGCTGGTGATTTGTAAACTGCCACAGAACTGTCAGACACCAGTCTTAAAAAATGCTAAAAACCTTTTTATGTTGCTTAGTTCATCAAGTCATCTGGTGTTTTACAGAGCTGGGAATGTCAGGGGGCTGGAGCAGATAAATGTGATGTGTAAACACAAAATAGTGAAGGACTCTGTGACATCATTAATGCAAGGCTTGCACAAGGCTCTGTTACTGTCTCAGGCAAGGGTGCCAGAAGGTGCTTGCTGGAATTGCTGCTGTAACAACCCTGTTTCCTTTCTTTTGTTTTTTATTTTTTTTTTTGCAACAGTTTCAGCAGTGTATGATGTAACACTAAATTTCAGAGGAAACAAGAACCCGTCTTTATTAGGAATTCTTTATGGAAAGAAATATGAAGCAGATATGTGTGTAAGGTGAGCAAATACTGGTGGAGGTGAGCCCTAAGATGTGTACTTTGGCACACTGAAGTGTATTCAGATTTTAGAGGGTAATTTCCTTTCTTGTAGTCCACTTTTCCTTGTCCTTCAGCTTCAGTGGTCCCTTGTAGTAAAGACTGTAAAGCTCCTTTACATGCCAGTTCCTCTCCCTCACTCACATGTTGTGATCAGCAGATTAAAAATTTTAAAAATGCTGAAATTCAGACATCCTATGAATGAGGTGAGACATTGCTCATGTTCCTCACTGTTCCTTTGCCTCAAAGAGTAGCTGCTAACACCTAACCCCATGCAGCACATACACATTTGCATGCACACCCACCCCTTCTCTTTCTTGCTTTCTCCTTGTTGCTTTCTGCTTCAAAGGCTTCCTTGTGATCATGAAAACTACCAATCCTGTTGAATTTCTTCTTTTCCCTTTTATGTTTGGACTTGAGACATGACCTGGTTATTCTTTCCACAGTTCTTTGGACAGTTTGCTTCTGCTTCTCTGGGGGCTTCACCCACACTGTGGAAAACATTGCTGTATTCTGGTGACAAGGTTGATGCTTGGTTTTTAAAAGTTAAAAAAAAAAAAAAAAAGCCCTTCTCCTTCCCCCCTACACCTTTCCCCCTGGCCTTAGGTCTGTGTGTTGCAGGTGAATGGCACTGGCTCTATACATTGTGAATCTAATCGAACCAGGTGTGTCTTGGCAGAGCCTCCAGTGGTGAAAACCTTTGTAGGGAATCACAGTAATTATCCAGTGTCTTGAGGTGCAGCAGCAACAGTTTTGAGGAAGAAATGTGATCCAAAGGGAAGCAGAATGCAGCCTTAATGTGCATGGGGAGGGCGTTTGCTCGGTTCTGCTCTCAGATGCTGCAACATCCACAACAGTTTAGTCTCTCAGCTGAAGAGGTGACTGTGGAGCTGCCCACAGAGAAATGGGGTTGCTCATTTGCAAGGGGTTTCATTTTCACTATGTACACTTGCCAAACATATTCCGGATGAGGAAAGTGAGCAGACAATTTGCCAGCCAGCAAAACAGCTGGTCAGGCAGTTCCACCTGTAATTCCACACCGATGGCAGATGCATGTAGGATATCTAGCTGGATCTGGGGTGCACATGCATGGATGCACATCTGTGTAATTATTAATTATACACTGAACAGTGGCAGCCTTCATTTAAATATCCTGTGGTTTGCTAATGGAGGTTCAATTTTATTTTATTTCTTGGAGGGGTAGTGGGAGGAAAGAAGAGAAATATAGTTTTCAATAGTGTTAGAAGAGGTTTGGGTTTGTAAAAATCTGTTGAGGATGATGTTGCCAGGCAAAATTACTGATTGTACCCTACAAATGGCTGTGCTTAGATAATTTTGATTTAAAATATGTTTGTGGACGGAATGAATATTCTCAAGGTGCGTTCCTACACTTTTTTTCTGTTTTGGGGAAGAAACTAGGAGAGTAAGGAGACTATTTTTACAGACTTTTTTGCTGAAAGTGGAACATGTCCTTATTGTGCCAACAGACTTACTGTAGCTCAGAGAAGGGAAGCACATAAGCTCTTGTTCTTGCTATGTGCAGACGTAGTTACCTGTGCAGAGGTAAGCAGCTTAGCTCTGCAGTGAATCCAGTCTTTATCCCGACTGCCTCCAGAGGAAATAATCAGGAAATCACCGAATGTTATTGCTGTTAGTCCCCTCTAGTGGTGACAGCAACACCACGGCAACTTCACCAGAGAGCTTTCAGCAAATGACTTTTCACTGAGCTTTTATTGAGCATTATTTATATGAATTGAGCAGTTTCTCTTGTTAGTGCTCATGTAAGTAAATCTGCCAGATCTGGTGCTCAGTTTGTTTATGGGATGCAAAAATCATTAGAAATGGGTAAGAACGTATTCATGGAATCACAGAGTGGTTTGGGTTGGAAGGGTCTCAGAAAATAAAAGAATGCAGGGAAATGGTTGGCTCTTACACCACTACAAAGAGGCTCTGATGAGGCACCTGTTCTCACCGAGGTCAGGTCAGGGCTGGCACTGGGCAGAATTGTCACACACCCCCAGAACTGTGTGCCTCAGTCTGGGGGGCTGCAGAGGCAAAGAGGGAAAAGTGCAGTCACTGCAGAAGATGTTTTCCTTAGAGATGGTTTGAAGTGAATTTTTAGTTGCCTTTCCCCATTACTTCCAAAATGGGGTTTTCGCTACCAAAATGTAACAAACAGTTATCCTTGGGTTTTCCATTTGCTTGTCTTTTCCCAGCTCCGAGTGCCTCAGTCGGAGCTCACTGGGAATCAACCAGTGGTGGATCTGGTGAAGGAGGAACATTGTTTGAATGGGAAATGCTTATTTTACTGATGTGCTCTGAAACTGATAGGAGCTTGTACACTTTTTGTCTTAAATAGTACCCAATTCCCAACCTAAAAGCTCAGATTCTTAAGTCCCAGTTCTGTGTTTAAGACCTCTGCCATCAGTGACAGTATTGTCTGTGATTTATGCCCTTTAGTGAATGGAAGATCTTCCCTAGCAGAGGGATAAAACCAAATACCTGGATTTTCCCTTAATTCTTTTTTTGTTTTCCTTCTTTCCATTTTTTAATCTCTCTACTAAACTAGGAGATTTCCTCTGGAAGATATCCCTCAAGATGAAAAGGAAGCTGCAAACTGGCTTCATAAGCTTTACCAGGAAAAGGTAAATAGCTTTGCTTTCTTTTCTGTCTTTTGGGACTTGCACAGGGGAGTGTATTAAGGCGGTGAGTAATACACACTCTTGCACTGGATGGAGAGGTTATTATGTATAATTAGGCAGCCATCCCTCAAAGTGCTGGAAGGAGCAGGACAGAGGAGCCCCTTGGCAGCAGAGGGCTGGGTAGTGAGGTCTCAAATTGCCAGGAAGCACAATGGAATTCAGAGATATGCCTGAGCTGTGGAAGACTAATAGCAATCCACTGTCTTTTTACATTTTTCAGCGCTTGGATCTCTGTCATGCATTTCTAAAAGCTCCATTTTCCCTGTGGGTGTTTTTAAGCACTCAAGAAGAGTGATAACTGTCTGTTAGGGATAGCCGGTCCTGGCTTTCAGCTGCAATTGTTCTTTGCTTTCATTTTTCTTCCACTGTCACTTTCCTTCTGCCTCCTGGTAATACTTCTGCAGTGGTGTGTGACATGGGACAGACAGTCCCTGGGATCTGCTGCCAGGGACTGATAGAGTACATGCCCAGAGTGCCTTCAGATGGCTCAGAGCTTTTCCTTGTGTCATTTCTTTTTCTAACCTTACATGGTCATTTTCTCGACCACAGATTTAACACTTCTGTGGGGAGGAGGAGAGAACTGTAATTAATGTTGTCCAGCCCTAAGTGGTGGATTGTTGAACTTGAAAAGTGTATCTTGATTTCTGTGTTGCTGATCTTTGTGGGAAGACAGCAGAGCACAGAAAGTTTAAGTATCCTGGGCTTTCCCTAGCTATGATGACCTGTGCAGCAGCATTGCCAGGCTTATGCCCATCCTCTAGGTAGGCAGCAAATTGTTCTGAGTTTCATTTTATTTATTTCAACCTGATTTGTTTGAATACCTGAACTCTGATTCAGTTAAGGAGAAAGGTTAGCTTAAAAAGAGCAGCAGCTCATCATCTTCTCCTCCCAGCTCCCCTTAGCAGGTCTGTAGAACCACAGAGTCTCTGAGGTTGAAAAAGAGTCCTAAGAACACCAAGTCCAGCTGTAAACCCAGCAGCACCACCATGTTCACCACTAAACCATGTCCTCGAGTGCCAAATCCATATGTTTTTTTTTGAACACTTCCAGAGATGATGACTCCACCAGTTCCCTGGACAGCCTGTCTTACTGCTTTACAACCCCTTCCATGAAAGTTTTTTTTCCTAATATCCGATCTAAACCTCCCCTGGTGCAATGTGACACCATTTCCTCTCATCCCTCTTGCTGTTGGCTGTACCTCTGCTCAACTTCAGTGTGAGATGTTGGCAGGGAGGTATTGCTTATAGACATGGGTATTGCACATACTGATCTTACAGTGTTAGCAGTACTTTGTAACTGGAATCCTCTCATTCCATTTACTCCAGTGACTTTGTAACTGGAATCTCTTCCTGCGCAGAGGATGTGTCCTCAAAAAGCTGTTACTGGCAAGGAGTGCCTCCCACTTCTCAGCCCTTTGTAAGGGAAATTAAAGAAAAACAAGAAATAAAGAAAAGTAAGAAATAGCCAGACTTGAGCCATCCTTGGTAATGGCTCAGAAACCTTAAAAAACAATCTTACAGACTGAGGGAAGGTGGTGGGCAGCTTGTTCCTTTGAGTGATGTGTTCCAGGATTGCACCTCTGCAGGCTCAGCTCGGGATGCAGCGGCTCAGTTGGAGTGCTGGGATTTGGGCTGGTGTGGTGCTGTCTCTGCCCTTCAGCTCCTGGCTTGCCCTCCCCTCCTGGCTCTACACGCAGCATTTTTCTGCTGTGCTTTGCTGAATCATGCTGACCTTTCTGGAAGTAAAAACGAGAAGGAAAAGCACCCAGCTAAGAGGGCTGGTAGTGTCCGAACTGGTTTCTGGCCTGAAGCTGCCCTAAATTCTGAAGCAATTAACTGACAAGATGAAGGCATTTGGTAGTGTAGAGGACTGTAAGTTTGTGATGGTGCCAGAATTGCCTTCAAAAGGCAATTGGGTGGTCAACAGAAATGCCCAAATTAAAGGTCACTTGGATGGTCAGCAGAAATGCCCAAATAAATAATAGCGGATGGAATTGGATGCTGTGCACTCATGATGAGTTTGTACCACGGGTACTGTCCTTGATGATGTCCTGGAGCTGACTGATCTTGGGCTGCTTGGTGCAAACATTATGAACCTGTTTTCTTTTCTCCTTCCCCCAGGATGCTTTGCAAGAGATGTATAATCAGGAAGGTGTATTTCCTGGCAAGCAGTTTAAACCCCCTAGGAGACCATGGACCCTCCTAAACTTTCTTTTTTGGGCCACAGTTCTCCTCTCTCCTCTCTTCACATTTGGCTTTGGAGTTTTTGCAAGTGGATCACCTCTCCTTATCCTTGCATTCCTGGGACTTGTTGGAGCAGGTAATAAAAGCAGAGAAGATGCTAAGCCCAGTGTGACGTAACAAGATCCTTTACCTCCAATAAGTTCTGTGTATTAATTAATAAGAACAGGGCTTGCAGGAAAATATTTGGAGCTCACTCGGTAGTCTCTCTGTTGTACAGCATTTTTATTGTTTCAAAAGCTTTAATCCAGGCAAATTTGCCTTCATATCTTGAGCAAAAACTGTAGTAGTAGTAGTAGTAGCAGGTGAGTTTTGTAGCCCATTATTATGGTGCCTGAAGGAAAAATTACTTTTACTGGACAACTTGTCTATGAATTAAAAAAACCCTAACAAAACCACCACCAGAAACAAAAAATACATAAATACCACCAAATCCCCCACCAACAAAAAAACCCTAACAATAAAACAGGGGGAAGTAGGAGGGGGGCATATGCTTCAGTATTCATGCTACATATCCTGTTAACCAACATAAGCAGTAATTGTATTTTTAAATCTGGATTGTCCCCCCTCTTTGGGTGTCACTTGACCTGTGATCCATGTGCAGCTTCATACAGTTGCCCTGTTGGTCACTACTGACGTGGGGATTGGGTTAACTCATGTGGGTTCTGCTTGTGTGTTTACATGTGACTTCCTAGATGCTTGGACTGGTTTTAATGTGCCTTTCATTTCTCTGTTGTATTTTAAAGCTTCCTTTGGAGTTCGTAGACTGATAGGAGTAACTGAAATAGAAAAAGGCTCCAGCTATGGCAACCAGGAATTCAAGAAAAAGGAATAACTGACGGCTGCAGTTCAGCACATATAACCAGACTATGGTATCCGATTAACTTCAGTTAAAAAACAACAACAAACACTTAGAAACTATCTTTTTCTTAATAACTGATGACTAATATTAATGAATAAAACTTGAGCCAAGAATGGAGAAGTTGGAGGCATCGGCTGAAGAGAATGCACCAACCTTCTGCCTGTTCAAGGATTACTGTAGTCAAGCTGTGGGAGAAAATCTGGGGTGGGGTGGAAGAAGAAACTAATTTTTCTTGCTTTGTTGGGGGACTTGGGGTGGGGAAGAAAAGAGGGCATTGGCCATGGCCACGTGTATCTTCAGATGACTGAAAACACTGGTTTCTGTCAAGAGCACTACACTCACTTTTACAACAGGAGCCATTGAATGTTTCCTCTTGCTAAAGCCAACGTAACGTTTATTGATTTCCAACTTCTTTTACTAATGAGCCAGGAAAAACATCCTCCTTAAATTAATTGACAGGTGTTCATTGGGTCAGAGTCTTTTTGGCTGTGTTGTCATGGCTACAGACTAAATCCTGTTTGTACGTTACCCTGACACTTTTTATTTTCAGGCAGCATTTTAAGACTTCTGTAATGCAGGAGAACAGATAGTGGACTTTGGAAGCAGCGTGTTATCCATCAGCACATCCCATAGAACAGATCCAGTAGTATAAAATTCTCATCCTATCTCCTGCTAGCTGCTCAAGGCTGTTTAATTTCAAAATATTACTTCAGTCTTGAGTGCTGTTTGCCCTGTTTCACTTCAAACACGATAATTTTGAATCCGTTTTGGCTTGTTTGGGTTTTTTTGAATTAGTGGTTGACCGTGGGATTTAGAGTTGTGCAAAGAAGGAAATGTATTCAATTTTCCTTTTATTTGTTTGCATCTCTCATTACCAAAGTCCAGTTCAGCCAACCTCTCTCAGTAAACTGAGGGAGGCAGCACTAGAGATCAGCACAATAATTTTCAAAATAATCTTCTTTTGCAAAAAATGTGAAAAGGAGCGGTCTGTAGCAGTCAGATTTTGAATGCTGGCATCTCTTGAACTTCTAATGAGAGTTTCAGTATTGATTCTGATGGGGCCAGGACCTTACCCTGTGTGTGTCAGGGTGTGCTTGGTCATGCTTTAGATGTTCATGTGAAGTTTTTTGCAAGGTGAGCTGTGCTGTTAAGCATTTAGAAAGAGTATAAGGTCTCTTCAGGGATTTTAAGTATCTTTAGTTTTGCTTGTTGACACTTTGGTCTTTTTCACTGAAAATTAGAGCTCAGAATCATGTCTGTACCTGTCTCTCTTTCCTTTTTTTTTTCTTTATTCCTTTTTTTCTTTCTTTCCTTTTCTGTTTTTTACAAACGCACATTCAGAGATTTCTGTAGGTTGCTGCTGTATGCATAGCTGGAGAATTATTTGCAAACAGATGGTAACTATACGTGTATGTTAAAGTCTGAAGATCACAATCTGCATTTGGCTGCTCTCAGAAGTGGGTGAAATGTGTTGCAGATCTATAGCTGAGGGCAGAAGCTGACCCTCAGGGTCTGTATCTTTAACCCAGCTGCCACTAGAATATTTATCTCACTTTTGTAAAGAGCAGATTTTATCAAAGCACTGGTTGTTGTTTTCATCTTTGCTCCAGTAACCAAGATAAGAGAGTAATAATTTACCTTCTTTCCGTATTTACTCTTAACTGTTGGAATGTAACCTCTTCTCCCACAGGTTTTTATGTTTTCAAACACTGGAAGAGCAATTTTGTAACTTAGAAAAATATTTTACTTGGGGTCATTAATCACTTGTTCTGTTATACACTTGATTTTTATTTGTGGTCTTTTCAACAAGAGCATTTGAAGGATGACCTGCGTTCTGTCTGTCTCCTGCTAGACTCCACCTCACTGAGTCCTTGTACCCAGACCCCCAACGTTAGTGTGTCATCTCTGTCCCCTCAATAAATCTTCCCTAAGAGAGGGGGTGCAAAACTGCTGCAAATGTTAGTGGAGTTTGGAATATGGTTTGGGAACTGAGGAGAGCAGAGCCTAGCCATAACTCTGTTTTCCTTGCTGGATGTTTTTGTACTTTGTCTTCAAATACAGTCAGACATCCAAATGCTGATAAAGTTAACTCGGGCTTTTCCCTGTTTTTAACCGGAGGACTGAGAACAGTGGGGGTTTCTTTCTTTCTTTTTCTTTACATTTTTTTTTTCCTTAAGTAACTCAGTAATGGGTATAATTCTTGCTTCCTAGAAAGATGTTACAAATGCTGTATACTTGCTTCCTGAAGATGATACTGAGTATATATAAATTGTACTGGCTTAGCAGAAGAGGCTTGCAAAGCAGGCTGACCACTGACTATGTTTTATACTTATATTTTGAGCAGTATATTAGTGGGCATGACAAAAATTTCACAAAATAAATCCCTTCTTAATGCTGAGAAGAGGGGAGCTGCTTAGAGGAGAAAGGAATTAATAGCCTTTCTCTTTACAGGATCCTTTTCTCCTCTTAGTGCATGTAACTCCCTATTCAGGATCATGGGATTAGTGCATGTACATCAAGGGGAGAATAATCAACGTTTCATATTTTCTTATCATAACTTATTGGTCATGCATTCTTTTTGAAAATGTAATAAATACATCATCAGATACTTAAATTTTGCTCTTCTAAACAGACATATCAGTAACCACTTGAAAAACTGAAGCCTACAGCAGTGCACAAAGCAGTACAAAACCAACACGGATCTCTTCATTTTGAATTTTATCTCCTCAAATAGGGGTTTTTATACACGTGCGCGCACACGTACACAGAGTATGTATAAATTAAAATGACTGGAAATAGCTGAAATTAATGTCACTAATGAGGATTAGCAGGTGGATTGGATTGGAAAAGTGAGCATAGATTTTATATCTTATTTTCTTCTGGTTTAATAGAACATAGCTTGTATATTTGACTACCAAGCCCTTTAAGAGCAATAATAAACAAAAATATATCATGGTTTTTGTCTTTTGCTTTTCAACTGTGCTAGGTTTAATAAACTTAACAGCTATGGGAGTGTTTTTTCCCTCCACCTTTCAGAATTCTCATTTATTGCCTAGTTGTTTGTAGTAAATACAGAGTTTTCCAGTATGGACTTGCAAGCTGACTGCCACAGAGTTCAGCTTTGACTGTGAAGAGGAATGGTTCTCAGGCGGACATGGACAGATGATAGATGTATGCTCTTGGCAATGGCAGCACTTGTCATTGTCATGAACAGCAATGATGCTGCTCTCCAAGTGGAATTTGCAGTTCCAAAGTAGCATCACGTTGACCTACATCTGAGAACCTGGTGAGAGAGCTCGGGGACTGCTGGACATGTGGCATCTCTCGGTTAGGAAGGCACAAAGAGCTGATGCTGAAGAAGGATGTATCCAGAGGCCTTGGCTCAGTAGGATTACAGTTCTCTCTTGCTCATTGTGGGCTGAATGTGCTCTTGCAATTGACTTTGCATCACTGAGCAAAGTATCTGTCTCCGGCACAAAGAGCATGGGCAATGTTCCTTTGTTCTGCTTTAACTTATCTCGAAGGGCTCTACACTTAATTGCTGACCAATGAATCTGACTGCTGCCTGTGTCCTAATTGCCTGGTATTCACAGGAAAAGTGAGTGTCTGCTCACTTCACGTGGTACCACTTGTCTCCATCACCGATGTCTGTATATTTGCTCACCTGTATCTTCTGCAGATGGTTCAGTTAATAACCTCTTAGCAGGAACTCAGAGCTTTCCAGTTCAACCAGTCCTACAACAATTGTCTCACGTGGCTGGGGTCTTGTCTTCCTGAATTTTGGCGCTGGTTGACAGCTCTAGGTCTAAAGTGACACGGTTGTATTTGTGTTATGTGATAATGCAACTTTGCTGCTTCAAAGCAAAACTTACCAGGGAAGGGAAGCCCTTCTCAGGCCTGTTCATACAGGCCATCCCTGCCTGGCAACAGGTCCCTCTGGCACTGGTGAAAGGGAGTTTGGGACAAGGTTTTTACTAAGAGTTGGAATAATGAGAAAGCAAGGGAATCATTGTACCTCAGATATTTGCTAAAAGTACTGTTCTCGTCTTGGGACTACCCCAAAACCTGGTTTTGCGTCATGTACACTTTGAAGAAATGTGGGGTTGGAGGCTTTTAATAATGCTGACTTCATGCTTCATGGAGTGTTTCAGATTGTCTGTCTTCAGTCTGATGGTTTTTGGCATGTTGGAGAAGTATATGCTAAGAAGTCTAAAGCCAAGTTCGGGCAGACCTCGCCCAAGTGTTTCATGCAGATGCTGGAGGTCAACACACTTCAAAGTGAAGAATCCATTCTTTGATCTCCTTTGAAGATGGGATGCAGCAGGACAGCTCACAGCATCTCCTGGATGCCATGTGCTTCTGTTCCCTGGTGTGAAGGTTCTGGTTCCCAGGAGATGACTGCTGCACGTTCTGCTTTGTGCCTGCACAAGGAAGCTCCTCCCTGTGCTGGGAATGCTGAATTTGTGCTCCCACCCAGTGTGTCACAGCTGCTCATTCCGTATTCCTGAACCTTCTGATCATAACGGGCAGCTCCAGGGCTGCTGGTGCTGAGTGAAGCTGGGATTTGAAGCAGGTGACAGCCGTGCTGGGCACTGTGAGGGAGAGGGAACAACGCAAGGTGCAACGCTGGGAGGAGCAGGAACAACGACAGGTCTGGCCAAATTGTTGCTCTGAGAAAACTGAGTGATCACCGGGAGCTTTGCAAATCAGAGACAAGTATGTGAGAGGCAAGCTCTGACTCTAATGTGGATGTGAGACCTCCCTGTGGCAACTAACAAAATAACCCTTGCCTTGCTCATGTGATTAGGGTCAGAATTCCTCCCAAGGGCTTGTTATGGATGGGGACTCTTGTTCTGCCACACCTCCCCCTGTTTACCTTTAAGGTTGGCTTATCTGGTTGTCTCTGCAGCAAGATGTTTGCAGGCTGTTGGTTGTGTGTTATTTACCTGCTGTGGTTTGGAGTGAGACTGTTCTGGAAGTCAGCTTTACAGGGTCTGTGCCACGTGTGTTAGCCACCAGAAAATGTCGTGAAAGTATTTCATACTTGAGAATTGGGAAGATGTGAGATTGACATCTAAGACAAACATGTTGTGTTTCTCTGGTCCTTGGCCTCTAGGCTTTTAGAAAGCTGCCTGTATTTCTTATAATGTTATACCTGTAGTTACTGGCCACTCTTCAGTTTTTGAAAATGTAAAGAAAGATTATTTGTGCACTTTCACTGTTGAGAGCACTTGAGTGCAGATGACTGTCTATTTCTAAAAACCACTAGCAGAAGCAGCATTTTATCTTTTCAGGAGAAAAATGTATTTTAAAATTAGACACTACAGCAGAAACCAGAATATAACAGTACTTTTAAATTTTAAATTAGAAGTATTCCTTAGTGTGGGGTCTACCACTACCAATTCTACACAACTTCTTTTTATTTTGGCCAGCGTGCATTCTTAAGGAAAAAAAAACCGATTTACTAATTACTAAAATACAATTTGCGAAGGAGGGAGAGTAGGTAGCAGAGCCTAATCAGGAATTAAATTTCACTCCCCAAGGCATGAGCGGGTTCTGTGTACCTCCTTTTTTACGTGCATGTGCATCTGTGCAGAGAGCCAAGCTGTGTCCCTTCGTGTCCCTTTGCTTCAGCTGTGTCCGAGCTGTCCCTTGTGACATCTGAATGCTGAACTCGCCCGAACGCCCGGCGGCCGCTGCCGGCCGGCGCCTCGCTCACTCCTCAGATCACCAGCAAGTACTGTAGCTTTAATCAAAACCTTCTCTCCGAGGAAACTCGCCCTCCTGAAGCTGATTGATGTGTTGCAAACCTGTCATTCGGAGGGAAGCGTAAGTCACCAGATGACCATTATTAGCCAAATCTAACGAGTAATAAAACTGTTTACAGGGTATGCATTTACTGTGTGCATGTGTATATATTTTTGTACATTTTTATGGTTATTTCCTACACTTGATTTTATGACGTTCAGAAGAGGTGTGTCTGAATCTGGTGAAAAACGAGAAGCTATTAAGAAAACCCAACCCTGTCACCTACTGTAGTTTTTACTGAGAACTGTGCCCAAACAAATACGCAGATTTACAGTGCTATGCAAATATTACTTTGTAAGTTGCCTCTTAAATTTTGCTTAAGTAGTTTATGCTGTTTTTACTGGGCTTTCAGAAAAAAAGATGAACGTAAAAGCCTTGTCTTGTAAAATAAAATAGCTTTGGCTGTGTGAAAGTACTGTATATTAGAATCTCATTCACGCTTTCAGTTGCTTATTTGACTGTAAGTGATTTTGTACATAATATGATGGAATAGAGGGGGTTTAATTATGCTTGAATGAAAAAGGGTGACTGGCTAGCATGTGGGTTTTTTTCCCCAGTGTTTATTGAGTAGCCAATAATGTAACTGGGACATCTCCATCCTTTTCCTACTTGCCACTCTGTTTTTTTAACTAAACATGCACTAAGGGCTATTTTCTTTTTGCTTTGTTTGGTTTTATTTCCATTTATGCTTTTTGGTCTCAGTCCTGCAAACTGACCCATGTGAGGGCCACATGTCTGCAGCAATAACCTGGGTGGATCGTTTTGTGGGGGTGGGAGGCAAGAACAAGATTAATCCTACGGGCATTGCCTGAACGAAGCCAGTCCTTGAGAACTACAGAGGGATGGGTCGCTACCCAGGCATTTAGGGCAGCAGTATATAAAGTTTTGCATGGCTCCTCCAAAAGATCAGAATGGGGAGTGAGGTATCTTCGTTTCCTGAAGGATCCTTCAAAGTAACCTCAAAGCTCTATGACCTAACAAGTTGAGGCTGCAGCAGGGTATGGTGGCTGTATGGATGGACGCTGTAGATTAAACCAGTTTGTCAAATCTGACTTATTTTAAGTTTTTATTTTTCACTAGAAGATAAAGCACTTCCTCATCTGTCCACCATCATCATATACTGGACTTCTGTACTCCTGGGCCATCAGCTCTTCTTTAGCCTATGTGATCCTGTAACAAATGACATTTGTGTCATAATATCACATTTCTGGGTCATCTTCTTGCTACACTGCAAGCACTGGGCTCTTGGGTTCTCCTGTAGGTTTTCTCTTCCCTGATCTGTTCTCCTTTGAATAGTAGTTTGGGCTGAGCTGCCTTAAAATGACAGATGAGTGATGTCACGTGTCACTGTGTGGGAGGACCTATTTTTTGTGGAGAGGATGGGCTTCCATTCTAAGGGTATGCAAGCAGAAAATTTTTTGTGTTACTTTTGAGTTTTCACAAATACAGCTTTTCTTATCTCAGCGCCTCTGTTGGATTTCCTTGGATCCGTCATTAATTTTCTAAGGATGATTATTTTGACCTAGAACCAACCAGTGTCAGACACCACAACTAGACCTGTAAGGAGCAGTCAGCAGTGGGGTTTATGAGCAAGGGTAGGTCAGTGGGGCAGTGTGTCACTGCAGTGTCTGACAGCCAGCACTGTGTAAGGGAGCTGTGGAAATGGAAGAACCATGTTTGCTCCATGGATGAAGGCCTGGGAATGAAGAACAGGGAATGTTGTTAGGTGGTTTGTTTCTGTACTAAGCAGTCCACATCACAGTGACCTTTAGGCTGTGGGAGCTTCTTACACACGCTCTCCTGAAGTTGCAAACATGGTTGGAGGCTGCTTGTGGTGGTGGGATCTTCTGTATGTACTTTGATCTCACTAATTCCACTCTTTTTCGTCCTGCATTAATGTATTTGGGAAAACAGCCTGGAATCCCATTTAAGTAATGCTGTGTTCTCAATACCAGATACAATCAGCTGCTGCACTGGGAGCAAGTTCATGGTTCAGATGTGCCACCTTCTTGAGTGCTGCTGTGTTGGGTAGACAGCTTTTGGGCTGAGGAACGTGCTGGTGCCCTTTCTATGTGCTTCTAAAACTGGAATCTGTTCCTGAGAGGCTTGACAGAGTGCCTCTGTGAAACAAAACTTTGTATAACAGGATTTTGTAGGTAGATAAAAGGTTAATAGCTGTGGTATGGGTTAATGAAATACTCTCCTGGATTTCATCACATCCTAAATTACATGTCAGAGTCCAGTGCTCTCTGCCCAGGTTCCTTTAGCTATCCCACACTTGGAGGGGATAATGTTTAATTCACCCTCTCCGTGTCTAACTCAGGGAGATATTTACACCACCAGTTGATCCAAGCAGCTGTTGGCAGCTGTTGATCTGAACCAAAAGCCGCCCTCTGGTCCCTGTTGTGCTGAGCTGAAGTCAGCTTGCTGTGCCACAGCTGTGGTCTGTCACACCCCACATCCAGGGTCCTTGGCAGGCCTGAGAGCTGGGGCTGGCGGGAAGCCCCATGAAGTTCAACAAAGCAAAGTACAAGGTCCTGCACCTGCATCAGGGCAATCCCAGACACACCTATGGGTTGGGCGGAGAAGGGATTGAGAGCAGCCCTGCGGAGGAAGACTTGGGGCTGTGATGGCTGATGAAAAACTCAACATGAGCCAGCAGTGAGCACTCACAGCCCAGAAACCAACCTTGTCCTGGCCAGCAAAAGGAACATGGGCAACAGGTCCAAGGAGATTCTCTACCTCTACTCTGGTGAGACCCCACCTGCAGTGCTATGTCCAGTTCTGGCATCCCCAACATAAGAAGGATGTAGAATTGTTGGAACAAGTCCAGAGGAGGCCACAACGTTGGTAAGAGGACTGGAGCACCTCCCCTATGAAGACAGGCTGGGAAAGATGTGGCTGTTCAGCTGGAGAAGAGAAGGTTGTGTGGAGACCTCACAGCACCTTCCAGTATCTGAAGGGGCTACAGGGAAGCTGGAGAGGGACTCTGTCAAGAACTGTAGTGACAGGACAGGGGGGAATGGTTACAAATTGATACAAGGAAAACAGGTTAGACAGCAGGAAGAAACTCTACTGTAAGGGTGGTGAGACACAAACAGGAACGTTGTGGAAGCACCATCCTTGGCACTGTTCAAAGCTAGGGTGGATGAGGCCTTGAGCACCTGGTCTAGTGGGAGGTGTCCCTGCCCATAGGAGTGGAAGCTGGGACTAGATAATTTTCAAGGACCATTTCAACATCTTAAAATTCTATGATTCTATTATTCATTCCCTGAGCTTCACACATGCATCACCCTCACCGATCTCCACGGAGCCTTCTCTCCTGCTAGGGGGTTACGGGTCACCCCAAAAAATAACATATATCAATACATTATATGAAATACATGCACATACGGAAGTCCCCTATACTGCCAACATCATTGCGTTGTGCTGTGATAAAGGTTTGTGCTAAAGGGACAGTACTGCTATGATGAGGCTGCTGGGGCTGGAGTAGGCATTTCTGCTCCCTGCTGGAAAGACAAAGCACATTGCTTCCTGAGGCATTTGCTAGAAAGCAGAGTGCCAAAAAGCAGATGACCCCATGCCATCTGTGGTCACTGCCTCCGTGCAGACGCGACGTGTCTGATGGGATACAGAGAGCAGTGCAGGGCACAGCTGACTCTGAGGACAGGTTGTTTTACTTTGCTGTGACTTGTGGTGTGAACTGCCTTTGTTTCTCATCTTGCTGATGTCGGGCAACATTTGCAAAAGCCAAATTCAGCACTGGCCTAGTTGTGACATCTCTTTTTTTTTTCACTTCCCCAATGAAGTTACAAGTAGTTAAGTGCAGCGGTTGCTCCATTTATAAGGAAAATCAGTTGAAGAAAGAAACTAATCAGTTTAGGAACATGTAGAAATCTCCTCCCACCTTTGCTCCAATGAAATACAAATTCTACAAGTATTTTCAGGAAAATGCTATTTGTTGTGTGCTTCCTATCAGCTCAGAGCTCCTTATCAAAGGCAGGAGAATGCTACAATCCCCTTTCCCCCCCCATCTTTTAATTCAGCTGTAGCCAAGTTATCCAGTCAAGATTAGAGCTGGAAGCTGCATCTTTCAGTTGTAGACCTCCACCATGCAGATCCACTTCAGCATGTTTACAGGCTGCTGCTTCCAGTATTCAGACTTTTAAAAAAATTTTTGTCTGTTATTTAAGAATTTGAATGTTTTCAGTACAGAGCAATTTTTTGGGTTATAATGGCATAATCTGCCAGAAGGATGCATTGCTTCCTTTCCGGGCCAGCAGGTAGGTTCAGAGCAAGACTCTCTAACAGAACATGATTGAAGAGTTTACCTGGCAAATCCCATATTTTTTTTCCAATTAATTTAAGGCTAATGGCTCATTAAAGGATGGAGAAGACCTCAAACTGCTAAGAAATGCTTTTGTGAAAAGGCTCTTGAATATTCTGCAGTTGTGAGGTGTGGACAAGACACAACCGTGTGCTGCAGACCGGAACTCTGTATTTTTGGGGAGGGAAACTTGCTCACACCAGGCTTAGTTCCCTGTCAGATGGGAACAAAAAAACCACATCCCCCCAGCACCCCTGGCCCAGAACTCCAGTAAGATTAGAAAGGCAGGCAAGGGAAACCTGCAAACTTGTTATTTCCTGAGAGTGTGCACTCTTGCTGGCAGCCACACAAGAAGGCAGCTGGCCTATCTAAATTAAGTACCGCACATAATGGAACATAAATTATTGCTGTTAACTCCAAAGCGATAACGTGGTTAGGGAGGACAAACTGCACGGAAGCAATATGAGGGGTTTTGCTTATTCTCAAAGGGACCTCTCCGTGGAGTAACCTCTGGAGCTAATGTTAGGTCTGGGAATTTTAAAGGCACTAATAGGATTAGGCACATGACTTCCTTTTCAGTCTGATGGGAGTCAGTGTTTAATTCCCTTGGGCTTCTCAGACATTTCAGCACAGGTTCAGAAGTGTTGCCCAAACCATCAGTGCACCCAGATTTTCCCTTCTGGCTGTCCCCCAGACAAGGAGATTTGCTATTCCACCCATCAGAAGGGAAGAGGGCCTTGCACTTGGTGTGCAACTGGTGACAAATCAGTACTCACTCCCACTCAAGATACAAAACATAACATACAGCACAAAATGAAATATCAGAATTTTGCTATTCCACTTGCAAGAGGAAACCAGTTCTCATTTCTCAACAGCTCACTGAGGGGGGCTCCAGCTTAGTTTTACTCAGCTTCAGTTTGGTGCTTGGGGCAAGGCTCTCAGTGCCTTCGTGTCTTCAGGCACAGCTGAAAAAGACTGACAGGGTGTGTGAAGTGTTGTTTGCAGTGCTGGTACAGGACTCTGGATCTAAGCAGCATCTTCTGTTTGAAATATTTGCTGCTGTATTATTTGGGCAGCAGTGGTGGTCGGAGCAAGAATTGGTGAGATTTCACTGTCCTTTCTCTCCCATCAATGATATATTTTGTTTTACAGCTGTCTCAGTGCCTTAATTCTAAGATCTAATAGATCCTATTAGATACAGGGTCTAATAGGATCAAAGCCTGGAATAGAAACTTGTGGTGGAAATAGCCTGTGTGGCCCGGATGTCTTTGTGATCTCAAAACTTATGGTACTGCTGAGTCTCTGGTTGTTTAGCCCTCCTCCTTCTCCAGGAAATCACACGTACCCTGTCAGTTTAACCCTCTGAGAGGGTCCTGCTGTCATGGCAGGACACACATACACACACAAAAAAAAAAGATTCTGAAGGGGAGGATTCTTATCAGAATATTTACTTTTATGCTTATTATGAATGGCTTTCTGGGCCTCTTCTTCAGACTTCATTATTCTTGTAGTACTTTAATTTTGCCACCCAGGGAGGACCTGCCTAAGATAAGCTTGCAAGGGAATCTAATTTCTAATTAACAATGCATTTTAATTTAACAACTAATAATTTTACATTCTAATTTGTAATTGAGCTTTCCCTTGACAAATACAGAGAAGAGTATTTAAATAATGGTGTAACTCACTATAAGATTCCCTCCTTCCTTATTCCCATCAGTTTCACGTTTTCCCTTGAACACATGTGAGCTCTTCCCCAGGCTGGTGTGATGGACAGAGATTAAAAAATCATCCTTAGATGATCCTTAGAATAGATCTTTATTGTCTAGAAAATTGAATTAGAAATTTTATGGTCTCATTCTTACCAACTTCAGCACTCTTCAGAAGCTACTCCTAAGCAGAAGGATAAGTGAAGTAACAACCCAAAGCTACTATGATATATTTGTAAAAAACATAATTAGTTGGTAAAGGCGTATTTTATTAATGTTTCCTGTAACGTGTTTTCTAAAGTGACCACACATCTATGTTTCCAATAGTGTAGTGAGTAAAAATGAACATAAATTAATCTATTCTGGAGGAAAGGGTTGTCAGTCCCCAGCTGAGAGAGTCCAGGTGCAGATTGCAGACTACAGCTGATAAAAGAACAGTGAATTACCTTGTGAGCTGGGAGCAGGGAGCTCTCTGGCTGTGCACAGATGAAATACATCGTGCTCTCTCCATGACCTCATGGCAGGCCATGACAGGTTTCCTGTGTCTGGTGATGAAATCACCTTGCTGGTGGTGGTACCAAAGCCCCTGCACTTGAGTTGTGCATGGAAACATCCCATGGTGGTGTCCTACCTCCCCCTTTTCCAAAGAACAGCTAGTGTTCAAATGTGTACCTCTGTGCTTCTAACTCCTCTCAGGATAGGGTCGCTTTCCAGACAAACAACCCTTTCCTTCTAAGGTCTCCAGTCTCAAAAGGAAGTTTAGAACTACCTTGGGGAGTGACTGTCCTGGGGCTCTTCCTTGGGCTCTCTGCCACTCATACTTGTGGCATAAATGAGAATGAACCTCCTGACACAAACCTCTCTCATGAGTGAGGAGAATTGCTTTCTATTGTCAGACAGTCTGAGCTGATGTTCTCACAACGGCTACTACAGCTCCATGCTTGGCAGGGCTGGCTAGTAGGGAAAAGGTGGGTGCTCAGGGAGCAGAAGCAGGTGATACAGAGAAGCAGCATCCATGAAAAACTGGGGAGGAGAGTGCTGGATGCTCTCAGTTTGGATCTTGCTGTTCAAGACCTGCTAATTAGCCCATATTCCTCCCTGCTGGCAGCTGAAGTGTTTCTGTTTTGCAGGTTGGGCCTACCCTGAAAATAGTCCAGAGCTGCTGGAACTCCTGGGGTTTGAGGGCCTTTTCTGCCTGCTGGCACCTGACCTTGTTTCTGCCCATAGTGACTGAAAAGTTGTTTGGATTTCAGGGAGCTGTGAAAGGCTCCAAGATCACTGCACTATTGCTAGTTATTTACTCAATATGTTTGAGTGACTTGGGATATGGATCTAGTGACCTGCTAGGGGACAAGAAAAGGAGGGAAGTACAGTGGCAGCTCAGCTGCAGATTGAATTCTTCTGGTCTTCAGAATTAACTTGGAGTAAGGGCTGCCACATCAGCTTTTTCCCCTTCTTTCTTTTATGTGGTTCATGTAGTACAGGGGGAGCAAGAGCAGTTGCTGGCACCAATAGACACGTAACATTAACATCCTGGTAATGATGTTTATACTTTTCTACTCAAAATTTCACACTTCGAACTTGTTCCTCTTTACTGAGGTGGGCTGGTGCGCTTGTAACACACTCAGCACTTGATCTGAGTCCAAATGCCTTTCTCATGTCTGCAAGGTAGAGCTGCCTCTGATAACTCAAACAGGTTGCCTTTTTGTGGCATCCTCCCTGGATGAGTAGGATTTTAGAGAACTATTCAAAGCAAACTGTTTGGGGGAGGAGGAAAGTCTGTCTCAAGGAGTGCTAAAAGAGGCACTGCCAGGAAAGGAGGTTCCTTGGAGTCCCAGAAGGCACAGACTGATGTTGAAAAGATAGTGAAGATTATGCTGGACAAATAGCAAGGTACTGATTTCTCCCTTCCAGGCCAGGTAGCGTCTCCCCCTCCTTGCTCCAGCTGCTCTGCCCTGGCTTGCTGGCCAGTATTTCTGTAGACTCCTTTCTTAAATATTTTCTGTGATATAATGGAGATTCAAAATAAGCATTTCTATGATTTCTCTCTTTTTCTCTTCTCTTCTTCAGGCTGTTTGCTTTTCCTGACCCTTTTTGAAGGTCTTTGGTCCCACATTTCAGCTTTGTCCCTCTGGTTTGTCCTGTGGTCATTTAGGGGTTTCAGAACAGGGACACACACAGCTCTTCCACAGTTACTGTCACCTTCTCTACACTCCCATATTTTCCTGACTCTGGTGATGGGGGGCAGTTCACAAAACACAGCAGATCCTGCTGCAGAAACACGGACAAAAGTCTATGACTAGAATGAAAATGCTCTTGAATGGAGCTTCTGTGGAAATAGGTTTCCCACGCTGGTTTCATTGCTATTAAATACATTTCAGTCAATGATTCATTACCAACAATATGAAATAAAAAGACAAAATTCTGAATATTATGTGCCACTGATGATTTGTGGCTGACATACTAATTCAAAAAGACAAGGTGGCTTTTAAAGTACTCATTCTTAAAAAAGAATTTGCTTTACAAGATTATAAAATTATTTTCCCAGACATAAAAATATTGTCAATTTTCTGCAGGTGGCTGTGAATTAATGAAATTAGTTAATTAAAACCAGAATTCCCTCAATTAAACTTTCTGTGCTTTTTGGTGCCAGTTTTCTGACTGCTGCCACAAATCAAAGTGAAAACATAAAACTTTGCATTTGCTTCTCTCCTTACTCCTTGAATAATTCTCCCTTTGGGGTAAAGTTTCTTTCACTAATTCTGTAAGACTTAGTTACAGTTATTATGTTGCTTGCTTTTTAATCCCAAACACTGTATAGAGTGATGGTCATCTCAGTGGGAGCCCACGGACTTCAATACGCATTTCTCCCCAAATATTAATTACCAAAAGTATTGGAGGAAAACGTAAGAAATCCTTACAAGCAAACATTTATCCTTTAACCCTATCGTAAAAATTTGTTTGAACTCTCCCCAGAGGTGAAAGTTGATGCTCATCCTGAAAAGGAAGCCTTCCTATAGAAATTCTTGTTTTTCATTCCAAACCTTGCTACTGTTGAACATTCAAATATTCATTTTCTCCATAAAGTTTCTCTTCTGTACTCATTTTCAGGTCAGACAGAACTTAAAACTTTGATAAAAAAGCAAATGTAGAAAGCTCTCTCCTACCATTCCACCCAGAACTGTCCATCTAAAGGCTCAGTTTTAAGTAGTGGTGACAGTATGTCAAAGTCTGGGTATTATTTGATGAGTATCTCTGGCATAAACCTACACCAAGTCATCTCAGGGAAACCAACCCAACCTATTAAGTGAGATGATTGTAAAAACAAGCAGAACTGGACACTCTTCTCCTCCACCAAGTAGGCTGGGGTAGGCAAGAGATTGTGAGGGTCTTTGCTGGGCCAACTGACCCCAACTGGCTGAAGGGCTTTTCCTTACATACAATACAATGCCATAAGGTCATGTCCCAGTGAAAACTGGGACAGAGAAAGGGAGATTTCTGGCTTCCAAGGTGGCTTCTGCTTGGAGAACAGCTGGTCTGCGTGTGGGAGGTGGTGATTTCCTTTGCTTCATTTCTGTCTCTTTCCTTCACCTCTTAAACTGTTTTCATCTCAACCCATGTGCATTCCCACTTCTGTTTTTCCTCTTTTCTCCCCCTGTCCTGCTGGCAATGGGAGAGTGAATGCTTGTGTGGCTGCTGTTCAGGGTCAACCCACTACATCCAGCAGAAATGTTATAATGCTGTCAGATATGGAGAATATAAAGATAAGATTTTTCCTGGAAAATCTTTATTTGGATTTTATGTGAATTAGAGGATACAAGAAATTAATGGTTGTTATTGCTAGCAAATCCTGGGATCCTAGGATCTACCATGATACTCCTGGGCCCTGGTTATCTTACAGACAGCCAGACAACACTGGAGAGGGGGAATCAAATTGTCCTGTAGACACTGCTGGTTTTGTCTTCATCCTGACTGAAACCTGGCATAAGAATTTTACTTTCCTCCTGTCACACCCTTGCCTGCTGGTGATCATTTCCTTTTATCAACATCATTCTTTTCTGTTTATCTTTTCTGTCTCTGCCTCCCCTAAATAGGACGGTTGTTGTAATTTTCAAACTCAGCAGGAACATTTTCAAATGTGGATTTTCCTCTGTAATGGACATTGCATCAAAACATAAGGCAATTAGGGATACACTTTCACTGCTTTCCTTTCATTTTCCTGCTGCTTAACTATTTGAAAGAAATTCAACAAGAGTTGTCCCAGTAGGCACCTGAAGACTGACATCATATTTTAGGATTTAATGTTGTAACAAAGAGGATTTAATTAACCTTCTTGCTCTTTGGGAGACCTGAGACACAGGATCCAGTTCCTCAGAAAACCACTGCTGCTTCTCTTGCAGTTACTGAGCTCATTAATCTCTGTGATATGGTTCTTAAGGGTACAGCTATGTTTTGATGAAGTTAAAGTGCTAAATATTTTACAATTAAATTCCTTGTTGCAGAGAACATCATTTCAACAAACCAGTAACAGAAGAGGAGCAAGGGGAAAAAGAAGGAAATGGAAATTCAGGAGCAGAAAATGGTGTGGGATATGTTGACTTCCTCTGTTTGCCTGACACCTGTGCTACTGGGTTTGTGCATGTGCAATATGATAGAACGGGACAATGAGAAATTTAACCCTTGGTTTACATTAGCCACCACACAATGTACACAAACAGCACCCCTTAAACCAGTTTCTTCCTCTGAAACAATTCCCACCTTTCAAGTCAGACTTCATTCCTCCTCTAGGAGCGAGAGTTCCCAAAAGCCACAGAAACTGCCCATGAAATTGGCCTAACCCAAACCCAGCCATGTAGTACTGATGGGAATGACTGGTGGCAATGGCTATTGGGTGTATAAATCTCTAAGTCATCAATAAGAAGAAACATCACAGAAGAACAATTGTGCAAAATTTTGATGGGAGAAAATGTTAAATTCTGTACGATATCCTATAAATCCTATTGCAGAGAGCAGCTGTGAACTGAGGGGGAAGTGACATGGCTGCACGATTGGAGTGCACAAAGTGAAAGTTGGAAGAGACACCAGCCACTACTAATGAAACAGTTAATGAAGTGCAGTTAAAGTGAGTGTGATGTGCAGAGTCTGGGTGTTGAAACAGAATGAGTTTATGTGCCTTGTTTTGGGAGAGAGAGTTATTTTTGTGAGGTTGTTTTTCCTGCTAGAGCCCTGTTCCTGTAAACACCCACCCCAGGGTGCTGATGGTGTGTGCTATGGCCCTGCTCCATCAGCACACCTCTGCTCTGTGCAGAAGCCAAGCTGTGAAGTAGGGATGAAAAGAAAAGGCTGGCGTGTCCTTCTGTCCACACTGACCTGAAATCCACAGGAAAATTACATGCAAGGACTTGGAAATCAGGAAACTCCTCCTGGTTTAGTAATATATACGCATATATTTATGGAATATATATGACTTTCCGTTCAGTCATACAGATGCCTCTGAGATTAATCTGCTCCTTTACACTGTGCCTCAAAGTCAAGATCCATCCCAGAGGTGACCTACTTGGGCACTAAGCCTGTGGCTGGAATAGAAATGATAATGAAGGTACATAAAAGCACTTGTACAGGCTCTGCCTGGCCATAAACTAACTCAAATTCAGCTCCTCCTCTCTTACGGACTCCTCATTCAAAGTGCAGGTATAATTCTGCCCTGCTAATGTGGCAACAGAAAAATTTCAGCCACCTGCTACCCAAATATGCAAAATGGTGGAGAGAATTTGCTTGGATAAAGAGACTGATCGGTCGGCAAGAATTAAATTTTATCTTGCCAAGCATGTGAGGTTGAAAAAAACTGGAGTGAACTGTAGCACCAGGATGGCCTGGTGTCTGTAATGATTACGTGTTGTGAATACAAAATTAATATTCACTTAAGACATGTAATGATTTCTAGTAAAGACAGAGTATTTTAGTTGGTGTAAAAGCAGGAGGAAAAGCAAAATTCTAGCTACCCTTCAAGCGGTCTCTTTTTCCCTTTCCCACATTTTCATCAGAAGGAAAATTTCGTCCATTCATTTCAAAATGCAAGGTAAAAACAGAAAATTTCCAAATACTTGGTTTTTTCTCTGTAGTTTGCTATAAAAGTGTAGTTTGCTATAAAAGATCTACTTTTCCCATCAGAGACCAGTCAATTTCACTTCCCTGTCAAACTGACTTTCAAGTATTTTTGGCAGTTAAACACCTGAGACACAATAAAAAGTTTTTTCTTTAGTCTTCTTGCCTACATTAATGAGTCTGTCTTGTTTTTTGGGAGGGAGAAGATGGTTTAGGAATAAACCACAAATGGAGATGTATTTGCTTCACTTGCTATCAAAAACAGCAAGCAGGGCTAGGACAGGGGTTTTCTTTTGGTTGGTTGTTTTGGGTTTTTTTTAAATGCTTGTTTTTAATAGAAACAGCTATACTACAACCATAAAAATTAGAGAGGAAATTGAATATTTATCAAATTCTATAGCAATTAAAATGTTAATCCCAATGAACTATTTGCCTTAGCTCTAATGTCTGAGAAAAGGATAAGGACATTTGACTTGGGTTTGCCTTTTTCCCTACCTCTGCTGTTTAGGACTGTGCAGGACCATTTGACAGATGCACAAAATGAGTTACTTTGGAGCTTCCTGGGAGGAATTTCTAATTGTTTTATAAGTGCATAAAGAGTGTTTTTTTGTTTCTGTTTCAGCAAATCCTTTTTGGCATACACATCACTTGTACTGTAAAACAGTGTTTAAGTGCTGACATTTTTAAAATAAAATTGTACCATGATATGTCTTGACTGTCACAGCACCAAAAAATGTTAGTGTCCAGCTGCTCACCTAAATGTGAAAATCAGGTAGAACATTCTTGTGTGCTATATAAGGTTCTTGAAGTTTGACTGTGCCAAGGAAACAAGTCTTGTTACAACAAAGGTGAATTTCTGTGCAAATGGTGGTGAAAATATTCAAAGAACAGGAAACAAACAATAACCCCCACAGTAAAATGGTAGAGATAAAACTGGGAATATTCAGCAGTATTAAGGGATGAAACATATTACAAGGATGCTGTAATTATTCTTGAATCAACATTGTAAGTCCAGAAAATAGAGTTAAGGTTTTACTGAAAGAAAATTCTAAACAAATTGACGTCTGTAAATATTTCAACACCCAAACCACCTGAGCACATCACTGTACATACAATAAAGAGTTATGATTAATTCACAGATTACTTATAATCCTATCTGAGGTTACATTTGGTTTTACACATGTATGCAGTGTTTTCCATTTTTTACTCCTTATGGTAGGCTACTTTCAATATGCTCTTCTAGATCTTATTCAATTTAATTGAGACAGTAAGTGCAAACTCTCTAAGTCTAGGATTCTTGATTCTGAAGAAACTGCAGATGACCAAGGTGAACAGTAGATTTACTTAAAAGAAAGGAATAGCATCGCAGTCTAAAGTAAAACAAGGATCAATTTATGAGTCTAATACCACTAATTAAACCCAAGAGAAGTGTAATGGGGTGTTATTATCTCGATGCATTTAAAACCCTGCATTATAAACCATTAAACTTCAAGGGCCATAATCACTTATGTATTTGAAGTCAGTGGAAAGTATGATCCCTAATGCACATACTCCCACTGAACTAGCTGGGAACAACCGTGGGAATGACACATCGGGCAGCCGCCCACGAAGTCCACCAAAGCCTCACGGAAGTCCTGCAACGAATTTAAGTAAGATTCATTTTAATAAAGAGCATCTCTCTTTTGAGGAGAGACTGCAGGAGCAGGGCCTGTTTGGTCTAGAGAAGGCTGAGAGGGGATGTCATCCATGCAAATAAAGTATCTCCCAGGCGGGTGTCAGAGGACAGTGCCAGACTCTTCAGTGGTGCCCACCGACAGGACAAGGAGCAATGGCCGTAAACTAAAACACGAGAAGTGTCAACTCTACACAAGGAGGAACTTCTTTCCATTGAAGGTGGCAAAGCCCTGGAACAGCTGCCCGGGGAGG
This sequence comes from Machaerirhynchus nigripectus, assembly GCA_013397975.1. Classification (NCBI taxonomy): domain Eukaryota; kingdom Metazoa; phylum Chordata; class Aves; order Passeriformes; family Dicruridae; genus Machaerirhynchus; species Machaerirhynchus nigripectus. Next base: position 431 of record VZRQ01005783.1, on the reverse strand, counting down.
GCGGGGAGTCTCCCTCTCCGGAGACATTCCAGACCCACCTGGACACGTTCCTGTGTCACCTGCTCTGGCTGACCTTGCCTGGGCAGAGGGTTGGACTGGGTGACCCCCAGAGGTCACTCCAACCGCGACTACTCCGTGATTCACCCCGTTCACGCCGGCTGTCAGCGATCCGGGCGGCCCGGGGGGCTCTGACCCTCAGGCGCCTCGGGCCCTCCCTCAGGGGCAGCCCTGGCCCGGGTCCCCGCGGCTGCCGGGGGGCGCGGGCCGGGAACCCCCCCTTTGCCCGGGCCGCGCTTCCCTATCATTCCCTGCCGCATTCCCCCTTTTCCGGGTTCCCCGGCGGCGGCGCTCCCCGGAAGCGGTAATGCCTGCCCGGTGATCCAGGAAGCGGATGAGCCTCTCCCGCCCGCCTTCCCCTCCGGAGCGGCGCT
>VZRQ01005776.1:766708-881539 GCA_013397975.1 Machaerirhynchus nigripectus | reverse complement strand
CCTTTTCTATTCAAATCATTGAAACAGGTTCTAAAATGCAAACATTTCATCTTTGTTCAACCAAAATAAATTCTTTATTCTGTTGTGGCTGGACCACCTAGACATGTTTATTGTTAGCTATGTTCAGAACTGCTGTTCTACTGTAAACCTCAACAGAACTTTTAGCTACTTTTAAAGATGACTTTTGTCAGAATAGAGAAAAAATATATATTTTTTCATTTCAAGTCATGCTTTAAAGAAAAAAAAAAATTATCTCCCCCACCCAAAAAACACCCACAACCCCACAAAACAAATCCAAAGTGTAACCTTAAATAAATCTCAGCTTCACCTCCTGTCCTCCAGAGCGCAGCCGCGCGGCTCCAGCAGGCACAGCCGTGGCTATACCGGGGGCGGGCCGTTGTGTTGCAGTCCCGTGTAGGGCCACAGCAGCTGCTGGAGCGACGTCCAGGAGTCCCCAGTGCCCACAGGGGCTGCGTCTGCGGGTCTCTGCAGGGACAGCCCCGTGAGGAAGCTCGTGAGAGCAGCCAGCAGGACCAGGATGGACACGGACACCCAGAGGGTTTTGTTAGCGTTGGAAAAGGAAGCCTTGAAGTGGGATGCCCACGCTGACACCAAACTGTACCTGGGCAGGACAGGAAAGCACAGAGCCCTTCAGTGTTTCTTCAACTCTTCCCGCCCCACCCCAAAAAGCCTTAAAGCAAACTAGATCCCACAAGCATTAACAAAAGTGACAGGCTGTTACTGTTTTGGGAGCTGTGCAGGGGGAGCTTTGGTTCTGGGTTTAAAACACAATCAAGGGAGCAAATTCTTGATAAGCTGACCCAGCTCACCAGTCCACCCCTGCTCCCTGTACCTCACACTGCTTCTGAAGAGGATTCACAAAAGCTGCCTTGCAAGATCAGCAAGAAACCTTGCTTGCAGAAAGCACTGAAAGTCCTGGCCTTTTGTTCGAACCCTCTTCCCACATGCACCTACCAAACATGGCTTTAACTTTTGAAAAACACTTACACTGACTCCAGGGTCCATTTGGATGGGTATTTTCCTTTTTCAGAGACACTTTCCTTTCTGGTTGGTTGTTCCTGTACTTCAGCAGGCAGTTCTGACTGCTCATTTCTGCAAACAAGAATCAGCAGTTCCAAAGCTTTGCCAAATTCACATCACCTTGGCTTTATAGCCCTGACCAGGTGGTGACTTAAAAGCTCATTAAAAAACAAACCAGCCCACGTGGCAGAGGCTGCTGCTGAACTTACTTGGTTTCAAAATGCTCCTCTTCATACTCTGCCCAGGAATAGGTGCTGAGGAACCTCTGCAGCGAAGGACGCTTCTCGTTCTGCTTCACCCCTAGCCTGCCCCTGCCATATGTTAAAATAGTTTGTCTAAATTTCCCCAGCAGATAGAGAGCAGGAAATATTTAGCAGCAGCCTACTCATTTGGTTGACCTCAGACAAATAACTTCTGAATTTAGTTGCTTGAAATTAGGATGATTAAAAAAGAAAAAAACAAATGAAACCAAATGAAATTACAGATCCATCAGTGGCAGATACTTAGAGTTCACATTTTAGTTCTAAAGCAAGAAAGTTGAGGGATTTTTTTTTAAGTTCTCAATGCTCAACAAATAAAGAGGTGAGCTCATAACCCTCATTTACCTATTATAGCACATGAAACAAATGCAAAAGGTGTAGCCTAAACATTATTATACCTCAAGATGCTCCATAAACTGCTTACTACAGGCACAGTTAGAGTTGAAAAATATTTCCCCCTGTTCAAAGACAAGGCCAGGTAACTTTACCAGCTGCTTGATCTCCTGCTCAATCTGTCACCCCGTTCGTCTCCGTCGGGCTCGTGGAACTGGGCCTGGAGGAGAAATTTGCCACATTTACTGCAGTGCTATTCTGGTGCTTCACCCCAGCCAGTTTTGGGGAGGTGAAGCACCTCAGCATCCCTCCAGCAGCCCCTACTTACCAGTGGCACCCCAATGCCTGCATTCCCAGCACTCCTGGGCACTGTTGCAATGCTAACTCTCCGCAGGGCTGACGAGGGCTATACAAATAAGAGGCATTACTGGCTCTTAGCAAGGCACAACTGGGTTGCCCACTGAGCACACAAAATACCATCTGTTTTATACAAGCTGTATTAAAAAAAGAGATGCTGATACTTAGCTTGAAGTGACACACAAGGAACCCAGTCTCAAGTGCAGATGAAATCGTATTTTGAAAGCAGCATCTTTCCACCCCAAGTGCTTTCTGCCCCCCTGAGTGAGGCTGGCTGCACAGCTTCCAGCAAAATACCAAAACTGAAAATGTGTCTAAATTCCCCTAATCCCACTCACAGGGATTCCTACACTCAGTTTGAACTGCTCCCATCTATTTTTCTCATGTTTCTGTGCTAAACCCTCCTTTAACCCCAAGAGAACCACACATGAACAATATTTCTGAGTGAGAGCTCGACCATTTCAGCTTCGTCTCCTAAGAGGGACCACTCAGAAAGTGATGTGGTGACTGAAAAGTAAATCCTCATGTTTGATGACATCAGCCCATATTTGTGACAGAAAAGCACCAAGTCAAGCATGCAGCAGAGCATCAGCACATGACAAAGCAAAGAAAAACACAAACACACTTTAAAAAAATTTTGAAATTTATGCAAGGGCCATTACCTTAAAGTTAAAAGGACTTGGTAGCTTTTTATTCATGGGTTCATCTGTGAAGAGATCAAACATCAGAGCATTACAGGAGAAGTTTGCTGCTTACAGGAATGCAGTAATGACTTTAATTTGCAGCTTAAGGTCTGACTTTCTGCAGTGTTTAAGCAAAGAGCACTCTCAGAAATGTTTCATTTCTGAGACCTCAGAACTTTCCTGAGGTCTCAGAAATGAGACCTCAGGAAAAAGCTTCCTATTTCATTAAATAAATTCATAACATTCACACGTTACCCATCCTCTGCAAGCATCAACTTCTGTCACTATCATCAAATATATTCTATTATTGGGGCAGTTTCCTGTTACAAGACTTTCACAGTCAGGACTGCGATTCAAAAGGCTCCTGCAAGGATTTTACTGGTGTGTAAGACTTCCCCCTTCTGGTTCTTACAGGACACATTCTGTTTTTTAGAAGCATTTAATACTTCTCTGGTGAAGCCACAAATGCACAGCACTGTCTGCAAACCTGGCTGCTTAGAGGGGGAAACAGAGGCTCCCTGCACTTGAGGGGTTTGTAACTTCCATTTAGAAAAGGGCAGGGTGCATCTGTAGAGAGCAGCCAAAGCTCAGGTACCTAGAAATAGCTACTGTGAACGCTCCAGTGTGAACAAGCACCCAAATTTACTGCTCACAAGGAATAAGATTATCACCAATACATGCCATGCACTCTTTTCTGAGAGCCAGAACATTCCTGTGTACTTGCAATGGTCCCACACACACTCTAAGATCCGCGACAGTTTAGGTACAAGTTCAATTTCAGAGAGCTGCTTTTAATACTATTAAATAAATTGCTATTTCCCCCCATATTTAGAAGAGGGGATAAAGCAACCATATAATCCCACCACCTAAGATATGGAGGGGATTCTATAATTATTCTGCAGCTGTAAGGGTCTGCCCAGAAGGTGCTAGCAAGGGGAAAGAGGTCTTTCCTGGTTACCTCTGTCTCCAAGGGAGCTGAAGGACCTCTCGTTCTGGAGCAGGACCTGCTTGAGCTCCTCGAGCTCCGCGTGTTCTTTGGCGTACATGCGCTTCAGGTTCTCCACGTGCTGGATCATCACCTCCACAGCCTTGCTCACCCGGCTCTCCTGAGGGAGCAGGGAAAGCAGCAGCTCTCAGGAACCGCCTCATGTTGGGAGATTTCCCCCTCAAGCATCTGCTCTCCTCTGGTGTCACCGTGGTACAAGAGCCTCTTGCTTTTATTCTCCCTTTCAAAGCTTCACTACAACACACATCCCAACACATGCCCAGATTTCGTTTCTCCAAGGATCACTCTTGTTGTAAAATAAATAAATAAATAAATCAGTCTTCAGTTTTCTAAGCCCTTATAACTCATCATCACCATCTCCTCTAATCTACAGTCTCAGCTGCCACCAGGCATTTGCTGGTATTCCCAAGTCACATTTTCCTGCTGCTCTGGGGTATTATACACAACTACACCTAACATTTGAGCAGGGCTTGGTAATCTTCCATAGATTTAGCTGATTACTGCCCTTTCCATAAGGCACAGAACCACCTTTGCAGCATCAAGGCCATTGTTACCACACTCCTTGCTATTTTGTACATCCCACTTGCAAAGTCTTTTTTTTTGTTTATCTTTTTCAACCAGCATCTTATTTCTGCTGTGGGTTTTTGCACAATTCTAGCACAGCGTAGCTGCTCTCAGTGCCTGGGATTCCTTATAATAACACAGAGTGAGAAGAGAAGGCCAGGACCAAGCTGTCCTGGCCCCTGTACACTACATACACCAGATTCCCAAATCCATTCCTGGAACCAGAAGCCCAGCAAGCAGATGTGGCTATCCCTTTACAACTGGAAGATTTTAGTTTTGTACAAAGTACTTTCAGATGGAAAGCGTTACCTGATTAATAGCTCCCAACATCTCTGCTCTGCTGGCGACTCGGGCTGCGTATTGGCTAAGGAACTGCAGGCTTTTCTGCAGCTTCTTAATGATCTCCTGTGCTTGGTTATCTTCCTCACACAAAGGAACTAATGCCTAAGAGCACACGGTGGTAAGAAAACTGGTGTGAGTTATTAACAGAGAATGAGGAGTTGAGCTGATGACACTGAGGAGTTGTGTTCAGGCCCACATCAACATCCTCAATCAGTGTAACTTGGATAGAGAGCTCCACTGGGCAGAGACTGGAGCACAAAATCAGCTGAAGCAGGGGTCAGATGTTTGTGCAACAGAAAAATTCCCTGCTGCTTGAGCACACAATGCACTTGGATCAAGGTTACCCCTCATAATATCCCATATTTCAATTGCATTGCTCCAGAACTTCATTCAGATTTGCTCATCATGTATCCCATGCACACACACCCTCCTTAAAGAGCTGTTTTAAGAGAGAAGCTCACATCTACTTAATCCCATCCACCCTACCAGCCCTGGCAAATACTGACCTCTAACATCTTCACAGCATTTGTGATCTCCTTTTTCAAGTTTTCTTCAGCCAAGTCTCGGGACCTCTCTTCGAGCTTCACTCGCTTGTCCAAGGTAAACAAGTCACACTTAAAACCTAAAGACAGCCTCAGAAATTCAGCCTGTTGAGGGAGAGGAAAAGATTTCAGGGTAATCCAAGTGATGCAGAAGTTGAACTAGATTTGGACACTGACATGACATTTGGGACTATACCCTGTGAACAAAGTTTAGGAGAGATACAGAAGAGTAAGTGAACATGACCCACTTCCTCAAAGCAGGTCTTCCCATCTGTAGTGATGGGGGGAATGTTCTGCAGCCAGAAGAGGTGACATCCTGGCAGCACACTGTGCCATCTGTGCCTTTTGACAAAACTATCTTAAATCAGCACATTCTGCCTGGGAGGAGGTCACAGCTATGATCCTTCAAGCTTGCAAACAAATGTCACAGTAGTGACAAGTCTTTGTTCAGTTTTACAGATTTTCACCTTTCTCCATCCCATCTCTTCCAAAAATTTCCATTAGGCTTGGAAAGACAGGTTTCAGAAGTTAACCTACAGAAACATATCCAGTTTAATCTGGAGTATTCTTTTACATAGGAGGAGATATTAATCAGGGTTTATCTACAAGATCTCTGTTGTCTGAGATACTTCAGGATACAAGCAGGTGAGACTTACCTCCACTTCCTTCTCATTTGGGGAGTCACTGTAGGAGAAGAAAAAAACCCCATGGAACAGACTGTGGCTTTAAATTCGTACCTGCAAGTGATCACTGAAAGTCAAAACACTTACGGCTCATTTTGCCTGGTTTTATCTCCTTTAATGCCACCTGCAGTGGGTGAACTCCCTGAGAAGAGACCAAAAAAAAAGGTTTTCAGACCAAAGTGAAAGAACAGCCTCACCAAACCTACCTGTGAGAACCTTTTAAGCTTCCACAGAAACCCCTGTTCAAGATTACCACTAAAAACAACTCATGTGCCTCAGGCTCTATTCATCGTGAGACACCACAGAGCACTGCCACTTGTGCAAAGCCCCAAAAGTCAGTTGTTCAGGGGACTTCAGCTGGCATCTTATTAGCACAGAAATGGTTAATTGCAGGTTATGGCTTCATGGCGTTATGTGTGTAGAACTTACTACCTTCACCAGCTTTTAGTGAACTCCAAAGGCAAAAGAGGAGGTGATTTGAAAAGTAGAGATGTTCAAGAAGAAACAAAATCCTGCTTCTCTATATCATGGAGAGCACAGAGATGCTCCATTTACAAATCTCTGGGGAGAGCAGGAGTGCCAGAACTGTTCCAAATATCCCAGCTCCTTTGCAGCTAAGAATTTTCCTCCTGTCTAGAGGAACATAGAGCTGGTTAGATGAGTAAATGCAGAAATCCGAGGAGCAGATTTGGCACGACACCACTGTCCTTCCCTTTATTTTCACCCCCTATTGCAGCTACTAAGCCTTAAAACAAAAAACCCTGGTGATGTTTGCTGTGGGACAGGCAGCTCTCTGTGCAGCTCTGAACTCAGCTGACCAAGACTCATTACTCCAGTAATGTTAATTTGTTCAGCAAAACCCTCTTACCTTTCCTGCTGGGAACCACAGCTGGTGCTTCCTCGCTCCGCTCTTTATTATTTTTCATTTCCTGGTCCACCTCCTAAAGGCACATCAGAGCAGTTACAGCAAGAGAGCAGCTACACCACCCCTGGAAGGGCCTGTTTCCTCCTTTATCACTGCTCAGCCAACCCAGTTTGGCTTTTCACTGTCACCACAACTCTTACCGGGTCTTGCTTCAAAATATTTTGAAACACAGGCTTGTGTTCTTCCATCACCAGGCAGGATTCCTTCTTGATCTGACTTGGTCCTGTGGAGAAACATTCCCAAACCCAAATGTAACAATTAAAAAGACACACCAATCTTCCAACACCCTCTGTTTCAGCCATGGGCCAACAGGGCTAAAAAACTGCACTAAATGCCAAGAAAGACCACTAAGAAAGAGAGGCAGCAGAAAAGAACACTATAAAAACACATAGGAAGAAGTGTGATGATAATTATGATTGGAAAAAAACCCCATTTAGAAGTGTTAGATGTCTGCAGCTGAGAGTATCATGTACCTCCTGTAGCTGAAGAGGTAAAGTAATATTCCCTTAGATAAATAAATTTATTCCTGTGCTACCAGCATGGAGGTTTTTTTGTTGATGTTATGTTTGCTGTTCAAAGAGACAGCTTATAATTAATATTTATACCTTTAAGAAGATCTAGAATATTTTGTTTTCTCCTCTGTTTATGCAGTCACACACAGGTGTGAGCCAAAAAAATGGCACAGAGAAAAACAAAGAAGAAAGCAAAAGCCAACCAAAACTCTAGCTTCAGGTTTGAAGCCTGCAATGGAAGATTTATCTGCTCTAATACTAGAAACACTTTCTTTTCAGATATGTACAACAGGCAGCTGGATTTTCAGACTTTAAATCTATTGGGACTCTTTTTGATCTGTTCTGCATATCTGTTTTCTCTTTTCCAAGGGCACCTGGACCACATGAAAATTAACAGTCGAGGGAAATTAGTAGAAAGAAAATGCTTTTAAATGAGGGGACAGAATTAGATTTCAGGAAGATAGTACTGAGGAAAGAAACAAAACCAAACAAGAAGCTATAGTCTCATATTGAGGTAAAGATTAAAACAAATATTACAAACAAGCACACACAGCTATTCTGTGCTGCTTATTCAGATCAGCTTTACAAAAACAGCTTAAATACAGTGTGTATGCACACTCCAGTTTTAGTTTGGTTTTACAGTTTTTCAGTGGAAGAAAACCATCAGATCTGGTAAGAATCTGGTGGGTGTTTATGGCTCTAGTGAAAGGCAAAACCATACACAAATGCCTCTACCCTCATCTCTCCTCTTGACCCATCCCAGCTTCTTGTGCAACAGCCTTGAAAGAGAGGAAAGTGTTTAGTGGCACTGTTGAACTAAACTTTTTAAACCCATAAAACCATTATTTTTTGTCTTGTCAAAATTGTCTGGGATTTTGTACCCACTCAGTGTTTTGCCAGCTGAGCAAGCCCCAAGATCTCACCAAGTGTTTTCATGCTCCCTGCCTGCAGTGCTGCGGTAAAGGTGGGTAAAAAACCTTATTCCTACTCAGCTTCAGGGAGGCTTGAGAGCACTAGTGGGTGAAAATACTTGCAAAAATAGAAATTCTCAAGTTGTTGCTCTTACTCAGCTTCCTCACTTCAAAGATGTGCTGGAAGCAAACCATTTCCTCAGTGGGTGAGTGCCAGGCAGTGCAGCAGCCACCGTACCTGACACAGGAGCAGCCGGGTCCTTATCGCTGTTTGTCTCAGTTGCTGCGGAAGTTGGCACATCTTCCCCTCTCTCATGTAAGCCCTTGGGTGATCTTTCCTCCATAACAAGGCAGCCTGCAAACATCAGGCAGCAGAAAACACAGCTTTTATTGCTCAGTAAACACACAGACCTGGGCACATCCAGGACTTTCAGTGCCCCAAATTAAGGACTCACCTGGTACCGGCGCCGTGCTTTCCACTGAGGATGCAAGAGCTTCTTGGGCTGATGTTAAGTGATCACTGCCAAAACAAAACCCTTTCAGATACTCATCCACATGGTACAGATCTTGATAAAGGCTTTTAAATCTTGCACAAGACCTGACCTGGATGGGATCAGAGTGGCTGGTAGTGTTGACTCCCCACGGTCAATCTTCACAGAGAGAGAGAGAGCGAGAGAAGAGTTAGTATCAGAGTGATAACTGCCAGTATAAAACTTCTGTATCAAAGCTTTAACTTTCCCAGCTGTGCCCAAACTATTCCAGCAGTGAAGAACTAGATGGTAAGTGCAGAGGTTCACCCACTAGTCCGAAGCCATCTCAGGAATGTCATACTCAGAGATGTGTTTTTGTTCCTGACTCCATGGTTTGCTCCTAACTCACATTTTCAGTAACCAACAAATGTGTAAAATAAATAAATAAGTTCCATCTTAACTCTGTGAGTTAACACAGTTAACATCTCTTAACAGGAGAGATCCACTTTCAAGGTCTGGACCTCAAACCCTACAAGAGAGGTGCACAGAGCTCCACTTGGCTGTAGGGATCAGAAATGAAATGTTAATAGTCACAGCATGAACAAGCAGATGGTTCAGAACACAGAAAACTTGTGTGCTGTGTTGTACATCTTAGTGTCTGCCTTTGAAGGGATCCAGTTTAATAGTATTGTATATAACAATTACCCAAGCCCCTTCAGAGGCCTCAGGCCTCCCTGGTGTGCAAACAGCAGAGGAACAAAGCAATTAGAAGCTGGCAGTTTTGCTCATGTTCCTTTAGTTGCCACAGTGCGGTTTTGGACCTGAGTCTTATCACATCACAGACAAAACCAATATCCTCTTGAGGCTTTTAATGTCGAGGGAGCTGCTATAATGTGCACTTTCCCTCTTCCTCATTTCACCCTGGAAAGCTCCAGCTCACTCAATTCAGTTGTTAGGTTGGTCTCTCTTTATGGGTGAAATACAGGGAGGATCTGAGGTTTAAAGGGTGAAGCTGGTAATGACTTGTGCTGAATTACAGCCACTGCTGAAGAGAATTGCTGAATAGAAAACAAAAACACCCCAAACCCAATCCTCTCTCCAAGAAGAGGAGGAACAAGGCCAGACAGCTCCCTACACATCAAGCACCCAAGAGCACTGTTAAAGTGTATGGAGAAACAACAGAAAAACCACATCAGCAAGTGGTTGCCCGTGTTCTGGTATCTTTCCTCCCCCCTCAAATGCCCTCAGAGGACACAGGAAACCCAGAAAATGAGAACAGGAGATGTCCAAGGCCCCTGGCCACTCCTAAGAGTGACCAACTGCTCCCAGCATCAAGAAGTGCCTTTTCCCTCCTCCCACTCCCTCCCCTGTCAGAGCTGGGCTGCTCTTGCACAGTCCTACCCCAGCCAGGTGGATGCTTCCTCTAATGCAAATTCTGGCTATTTTTATGATTATTTGAATTCTCTTGTAAGCTTGAGGAAGTGCAGCACTGCATCTGCCTTGCTCAGGCCATTGGGTCTGCAGGAGTATTGGGGAGGGAGAACAACATCATGTTGTAAAGAAGAAATCTAAAGGGCTTTTAAAACTAACACACAGCACCCAAATAAACAGAGAACCCCTGGCATCATGTAGAACTGACTGAAATGATACATTATGCTACATGATCTGTCCCTGCTCAGGTGGGCACATGGTCACTGGTTTCTGTTTGCAATGAAGGAAAACCCTCAATCCAGTTTTTAAAAACCCCAAGCTGACTACCAGGATTGGACACTCCCGTGGATTCCACTTAAAGGGAAAAAATAACACAATAAAAGAGAAATGCCACATTCTAGATTTCTTAATAAAATAGAATCCTACAATGGTTTGGGTTGGAAGGGATGTTAGAGCTTATCTCATTCCATCCCCCTGCCATGGGCAGGGACACCTTCCACTATCCCAGGTTGCTCAGAGCCCTGTTCAACCTGGCCTTGGACACTTCAAGGGATGGGGCAGCCACAGCTTCTCTGGGCAACCTGTGCCAGGGCCTCAGCACCCTTGTGGTAAAATCTGTTTTCACAGACAGGGCATTAGAGAATGACAGAGTCCTTTTCTGAGGAAGAACGACCAAAGAAGATCCTGCAGTACATCCCTAATCACTTTCCCCCCTCCATCTTTCTGATTAGCATAATAATCCAAGGGTTTTCTACTCAGCATACGAATTCTGGCCACAGTCTGGTACAGCACCTCCCAAACAATCATTAAGATTTGGAAGACCTGTCTGGTTTTCAGACTGTGATATGACTTCCACATTTATAAATCAAGTACAAAAAACCTAAGCTTCACTTGGCTCTTGCAAGTGCTCCTTTATTAAGTAACCCCTAAACTTCCACGGTGACAATGATTTGACACGAATAATTTGAGTTACTTACATGCTGATCTGCTCAAATACAACTGCAGTGTAATAAAACTGCAAAGAAAACTAGGGACTTTTTCTATTGAACAAGGATATTCAAATTCTCCTGCATGCCAACGTTTAGAACAGATACTGGACACAGCCCTCTTGCCTTTTCTCTGGGGCAAACTTTAACACTTTCATTTTCCCCCTTCAGAATATTAATGTGCAAAGCTTACACTAAAAGGTGATAAGAAGAGAAAATGACATTTCTGAGCCCAGCTGGAATTACAGAAAGCTCCAGAGCAACAAAGCACAGATGTTTCACACACCCTTGTACAGATGTGACTTTCCAGAAGGACCAGATAAAGTAAGAACCCTTGAGATGATCCTCTTTGAGGTCACTAAAGTAGTAGCAGCACAAGCTGGGAGTTCTTCACCTGCTCTACCCTGGTGTGCTGAAACCACAGAGAGTCCCCAGCACTCTTACTTTCTACCCTCACTGCACTTTCTGCTTTGATTTACCACTACAACCAGACCACTGCTGCACTCACAGGTACCACACACCAGCCAGGATCATCCTGAGGTTGGCTGCTCTCTAGTCCCAAAGGTTATTTCCAGGTTCACAGAAACCACTGACCAACATTTTTCCATCATCCCCACCAACACTGGAGTTTGTAAAGCTCATTAGAAGCCCTGTGTAGTGGAGCTGAGGTGTAGATTTCAATAGTGAGGCTCGAGGCACAGCTTAGGTGTGCTGAGCTGCAGTTTCTTGTGCTGTTGCCACAAGAAAGCTGCAGCTCAAGCTGTAGATGCAGGATTCAGGGCAGCAGTGAAGGCATAGCTGAGTACATCAGCAGCTGAAGGAAAGCTCCCATACAGCAAAGATAGCATTTTTTGGCTGTTATATGGTGCCCGTGGGAGAAAGTGCAAAGAAAGGCAGTACTCCCAACTAAAGCATCCTGTGGCTTCTTGAAGGTGGATAAAAAGAGCGAAAACACTCAGTTCTTCCCTGGCAGAACCAACTGTTACTGCAGAACCAGCACTGTCTCCAGCCTTAAAACCACATTTAAAACACTCCACAGCTAAAAGCATGACCCAGTTGCATCTGAACATTGAGAAATTTAGATTTATAACCAAGGTATTGCAGAAACATGCCCAAACAGAAGGGAACGCCCCCCACAGCACCCTGCTGACTGATGCCAGCTCCATCCACCGTGGAGCAGTGCTGATTTATAGCTTGAGCCACCTGAACCTGGGTCTGAGCAAGGCACGAAATGCATGAGCCTGTTCAAAACCACATCTCGGGCATCAGAGCCAGCACTCACCTCAGCAAGTGAAGAGTCCATCACTGTAATGGAAACAGGAAGGTCTGCATCAGTGTAGTCATCAGCAGAGTGTATTTTCCACCTGGCAACACAGGCTTTATTTGCATATTGCCCAAACAACAGAGAGATAGAGTGCCCATTTTCCTTAAGCACATAACAACTGAAGTCACCACTCTCTGTGTAGTCAGTCAGCTGGTCTCTCAGGGAAAGACAAATTCATCACCAACATCAATCCCTCCTCCCCCGAGCAGCAAGAACCACCACCAGTCCTTTTCCCAACCTCCTCCACACTGCACAATTCTACAGAAAACCAGTGGCAAAAGCTTCAAGAGCTGCTGAGTCTCTTGCTGAAGACTGCCTGCTTCTGCACCTTCAGGAACATCCTTATCTTCTAAAATATTCACTGCAATTCACTACAGCTTTCATAATCTCAAGCAGTTCAATCTCTATTTTGAAGATCTAAGGAGGCAGCTTGATAGGCAAAGACCTCCGAATTCCTGCTCTAAGCTCTGCAAAAAAAAGAAAAAAAAAAAAAAAAGAAGAAATAGTGTCTCCTCAAAGCCAATAGGATTTTGGCACCTAATGGAAACATCAACTGGGAGTTAAACATGGAAAATAGACAAGAATGCCTAAATCATGTCTCAGTTCTCCAGCATGAAATAGAAACACCATCACTGTTTTTGGCTGGTCACCAGGAGCTCCATTAAAGAGTTTTGGTATTTGTGAATAGAAGCAAATTGTTGTCCTGGATCACCATGGACTGATCACCAGGTGTCCAGTATTGCCTCTAAGGGAGGCTTCCTGCAGCTGAACTCAGCACATGGGATCTGCCAGTCCCTGTGGACTCTTCCCCTCCTTCACCCCAAAGAGGTTATTCTGCCTCCTTACCTGCATTCTCCTGCTGTCACATCCGAGGTGGACACGTGTCCCACATCACACCTGTCCAAGATGCAGCTGCCAGAGCTCTGCCTGCAAGGCTGGTCCCAGCTGTGCCCAGGAGGGTTATTTGGGCAGGAGATCTCCAAGGTCAGAGCATCTGTTAAGAAGGACAAGCATGAAGAGAGGTGGTCCTTGGCAAAGCTGGATTTAGTTACAAGTCAATTTTTTGGCTAACTCTAAAATAATCAAGCAGCAGACCAGCCAAGCAGAGATTTATAATAAGGCAACTTCCATCTTGGTAAGAAGGGGTTTAGTTGTGTGGCCTCTACTTGTTTTGTAGATGGAGAGTTTGGCAAGCTGAAACAGCCCTCTCAGGGCAGCAGAGTGCTCTGATAAGGAGCACATGCAGCAAAACAAGATCTACTTCCATGCCCATCAATATGGCCTGGAATTACACTGGAACATTCACAGTCTGTGTGAGAAGAGCCTTTGCGTGGTACCAGCTCACTGCTGGGAGAAATGCTTGTGTGTGAAATCCCAGGTGCAGCATCCTGCAGCTCTGCAGTGCATAGCTATCAGTGGCTGCTTTTAATCCTTGTAAGGCTTGAGAGCTGCAGGGAAGTTCAGACAACTCAGGAATGCAGGAGAAAGTAACAAATACAATCTGCTGTGACAGGTGGGGCAGATCAGCCTGGAGAGGAGAAGGCTGAGTGGACATTGACACAGGTTGCCCAGAGAAGCTGTGGCTGCCCCATCCCTGGCAGTGTCCAAGGCCAGGCTGGATGGGGCTCTGACCAACCTGGGATAGTGGAAGGGGTCCCCTGCCCATGGCAGGGGGATGGAATTAGCTGATCTTCAAGGTCCCTTCCAACCCAAACCATTCTCTCACTCTATGCTTTTATTCTCAGTAGCTCTGTTACTGTTTAAGTTGATAAACCAGATGACTGCCCTCACCTCAGCAGCCAAGGAGCAGGACACCTCAGGGTGTGCCAGTCAGAGGGAATGGGAAGAACATAACCCATGCCCTCTAGATCCAGACTAACAAGCATCCTGTCAGGAATATACTTGGATGTATGATTTATACCAACAGTCTTAAGATTTTTGGGAACTGTATGTCAGGTTGACAGCCAGCCACCTTTTCAGGCCTTTCATTGCAAGCACTGTAATCATGGTTCAGATTCCTGGATTACATGCAGAAATAGGTTAAAGTCTGCAACAGATTTTCCACACTCTACCAGCACATTCAGCAGTCTCACTATTGAGACTGCTCTGTTGATTCTTTCTGTATTTCAGGTGAAAGACAGAGAAATGTCCAACACTACCAGGTCTTACCTAGCAGAGGGGAGCTGTGCCACTGTGAAACACCCGAGGGCAGGGCCCAGGGAAAGCCAGAGTACCAGGTGGGTCCTTCACTCCACAGTCGTTTGGAGCAATGGAGCTGCTAATTGAAAAAAATAAGAAGTGCTACTGTTCCACCACACTGAATACATTAATGCCACCAACTCCCCCCCACACAGGCATCTGCATAATGTAACACCAACAGTTACACAAATACATCTTCTGTGGCTTTTTTGTCTAGAAAGGCAGAAGAACTCATATCTGTAATGGGCAGAACAGCTACAGGGAAGAGGCAGGATACTTCAACTTTACACTTGCAACAAATGTGTTGGTTCAAGCTAGGTCTGGAAATAAATACTACAGAACCAGGAAAGATGAGCACGACAGGAGAACCAAAGAAGCCACTCAAACCCTGTGAAGGGGGTAAAAAGAAAAAGAAAAAGAAAAATCCAAAACACATTATTTCAGCCAAGCCAAGAGGTGTCATCCGAAGATGGCACCTGAGAAAACTTCTGAAGCAACACGTGCACAGCTGTATTTGACCTAGTGTTGCTTAAACAATGAAAAATGGAAAAGAAATTGGAAGAAGTGCCATCTTCAGCCTCTGATCCTTCTCAAAAAGCAATTTATCAGATATGTGTTGTGCTTCACAGGCAACGGGAACCTGGCTTTGCAGTAAGGTTTGGAATATGCTTTTGTACGCACGTAAACACCTGCATGCACATACACACAGATATTGATCTCAAATTATTTTTAGTGAATGTTTAACTCAGCCAAGTTTCTCACGAGGAAAGTTATTTATTGCCCTGAAGGGACGAAGAAAAAAAAAAACCCAAAGAAACCCAGCATCTCATTTTAACAGGCCCAGCAATGGTCACAGCAAGCACACTTACCTTCCCTTTTACGTGTTCAGCTGCCGTGGGCAGCAGAGCGTAGTCAGATTCTAGCTCTGCACAGCACTGTTGCAATAAAGAGAGAGTTTAGGGCAGGTAGGTAAGGAAAAAAAAAGATAAAAAAAGGAGAAGGAGCACTGCCACTGATTCTGAGCAAAATGCAACTTTATCTTTCAAACTGAATTACTTGCAGCTATCAGTTGCAAAACTACAACTTGCAAAACACTGCAGTTGTTTCCCCTTGCTGCTTTCAGCCTTTAATTCTGCAGACTCTCATGCACAAATATAAATTTTATTCAAGTGCAGCTGGCCCAGTTTTGACTCTGCTCGCTGGTGCCCCTGTCACAGCCTAGGGAACATTTCGGGACCTTCTGTTTGCTGTTATAAATACCTTGGTGTTTTGTGTTGAATCCAGAGTGCTCAGATCCTGAGCTATAGCGTTCCTTACTAGAGCCAGTTGGGAAAAAAGTCTTTCCACAATGTCTCCCCCTCCACCCCCTCCCAAAGTTGAAGCAAGTAATTTTATTCAAAGCAAAGCACTCCAGAGTTATGTAATTTCCAACGTATTTCTCCACAGAGGGCCACAAAGTTAATAACTGTTTCATTGCCTATTCCTATTTCTGGGTACTGAAAAAAATCTTACATTATGGGATTTTAAACATTTGTTTTCAAGCCAGCCTGCAGAAGTGAGGGCTGGTTGTGGGACAGAAATCACACCAATGCATCAGGGAAGGTTTCCCTTTTGATATGATCACCAATAACTGCTCACAGTGAAGACCAACACCACACCTGTAAGTCCTGACACGTTTTCCCCAAAAGGCTAAATAAGGAAAATAATGTGCAGATTTGTACATAAATCTTATGTACATGTTAGAAAAGAAGATACCAGGTGCTGCCAAATTGTTTGCAGCTGATTTCAACTGAGTTGTCCTTCCACCAGAGCCCCTCCTGTGCAAGCACATCTTTCCTGCTCCCAGCAAAGGGGCACCATACCTGGCACAGCAATTCACAGAGTCGCCTCTGCAGCAGTTCCCATCTCAGTGCATTAGCAGTTACTATGAAGAGACATTTACAAGTCTAACAGGGTTCCTTACAACTTGATAACGATGTTACAGCATCTCTAACTACTCCTTATCAGAATTCATTGCAGTGTGCATTATTCTGGTTAAGCCTGCAACAGTTTTTCACAGGAAAGAGAAAACACTGGACATCTTCCCCTGCAAATCACGGGCAATGCTTCCCCACACCATTAGTGTTAGGATGCCACAGTTCCCTGTGGAAACAGATCCCTCACTTATGGCTTAGGGGAAGAGAAGTATTTGGCCTTTCAAGCTGACATCCTGTACAGAAGTTTTAAAGTCCATGGGCTTTATATTTTGAAGCATTTTCCCCTCTTACCACGCAGGTGAGATGAAGTAGGGGATTGGAGTGGGTGGGTGGGGAGGAGACCACAACCCAGCCCTCCAGTCAGAGGAGGCACCAGATCTGTCTGGCTTTCTGCAGGACCCAATATAAAGCATTTTTATTCTTTTCTTCAGTGCCAGCCTTGTTTGTCAGCCCTGCTCTTTGTAACGCTTTGCAACTTCTCTACACATCTGCCAGTTTCTTTATCTACAGAAAGAGATTCCTGCAAATTAACTGGAGTCATTTAAAGCCAAGGTCTTAGCCATTTTCAGGGTTGTGGGGTTTTTTTGGGGGGTGGGGGCGGGGTCTCCTTGGGGTTTGATTTTTTTTTTTTTTTAAAGTCACTGTGGCACCAGTCTCACATATCTGGGGTTCTCTCTCGATCTATTCAAGCTCACTTTGCAGAAGAGCTTCATCTATTCAGAGCTGGAAAATGACAAACTATTTCCACTGTCATGCCTCTTGCTGAGAACAAAATAAAGCACCTGCACAGTTTGAGGGAAGCGTGAAAGCAACATGAGCACACACATGAACAACACCAAAACGTTAATCAGAGCTGGGCAAGCACAGTCTGGGGCTGTTTCTGCCGTATCAGTGCAAAGCTGTGCCTTAGAGCTAAAGCAAAGGCTCCCAGGGAATTTTTTCTCTAAGACAAACTGTGGTTTCACATGGAGTTGTTTGCTATGTGCACATGTATATTGAGCATATAAGTGCATGCCTGAGGCCAAAACATTCAGAGGGCTTAAATCAGTCAAATCCCTCTTCTATTAGAAAGTGATCAGACTCAAGGGTTAGGAAAGAAAAAGCCACATATTCTGGACTCAGACTCATTATTTAATTGCCCAGGCTATTGAGGTGCTGATGCCAGGAAGTGAGTAAGAAAGAGGCAGTATGAAGTTTCCATGGCTCTAGCAGAAGTTGCACGTGTACAAGGCAGTGACAGGATTGCTTTCCACTAAAGAGAGCAGCCTACCACCACGCAGTCATTCAAAAACACAGAGCAAACACAAGCAGCAAACAGGACACAGAATGTACAAAACTCAGGTCTATTTAGTTCAGGAAGCTTAAGAAAGAGAGATGGCTTTGTTAGGGGTAAGGTGGGGAACAGCACCTTTGGTAAGGGAGTACCTGTGCCACCCATGGAGTTACTGATCTTCCCTCCTAGGACTGGGGATTTTGTTGGGAGCTTCTGAAGCTTTGGTGGATCCCAACACCCATTCCTTGGGATCGCACCAAGAGATGGTGGCAGATCTCTTCAAGGAAAGGGAAAAGTAGAAAAAAAAGGGAAAAAAAACCCCAAAACATAAATCAAGACTCCACAGAGCATTTTACTGGATGACCTGCAGATCGATCCTGTTCTCCCTTGATGTAACTAAACCCTAAAGTACTTGCCCATGCAAAAAGTGAATGCTGGCACATTGCCAAGAGTTACTCACTTCTCTGGTCTTCCACCTTCTCCTGAAGGAACTGGCAAGTGCTTGTTAAAGCTGCATTCACATCCCTGAGCTTCTGCTGCTCAGAAATGGCTTCCTCCAACTTGCTCTTCAAGGATGCTGCTTCCTCACAAGCAGAGTGAAATGCTTCAACTTGATCCTCCGCCTAAGCACAAAACAATATTTAGGGAAAAAAGAAAGGAATAAAACAAAAAAAAAATAAAATAAAGCAGCCTGGCTAGCACAAGGAGCTTCTACAGTTCATGTAAATGAAACTAAACTGCATCTGTTCTTTCTCAGGAAGTGATAAAGCTCCCTCTGAACTTCTGCATTTTTACGTTGGGGTGGACTGTGTACGGAAGCTATTTTTGGGCGCTTTTTTTTTCTCTTTTCTCTTTTTTTTTTTTTTTTAAGCCACCACAAATATGCAATGCTGCCTCTTTCATCAGCAAACTGTTGTCACCACCCCCTCAAATTTTACTTCCTCTGCTGGTTCCACTTTTGCAGGGAGGCACACCATTCCGAACACGCGATTCCCGTCCCCGAGGGCAGCCACGCGTTGGCCGCGGCCCTTCGCATCTCCTGGTTCCCCGCACAGAGGGAACCGGGCTGCCCCTTACGTGCTTGCTGGCATCCTCCAGCCGCTGGGTGGCTTTTTGCAGCTCTAAACCCAGGGCTTCTTCCCGGCCAGCAGTTTCTTCTTGTAGCTGTTTGACAGCTTCTATCTCGTGTTGCCTGCGGGGCGAGAGAGCACAAACCACAGCGCGTTAGTGACGTTTTGGAGCGGGCTGGCCCGAGAGGTGACACACTCTGGCTGCTGGGACACGCACCAAAAGTCAGCTCTTACACACTGCAGCTCCCCAGCATCCAGAACCAGGGAATCAGCATGGTTTTTCTACAGCAGGAAGGGGATGAAGGCTTTCTGTGATGTTCCCAGGTACCACGGAGGAATCACCAGCGAACTTGTAAGGAGCGAGAGCTCAGTGGGGCAGGCTTTTGCAATTTGGACAAAAGAATGTTTTCTCAGGGTTTGGGAGAAATAGCAGTTGGATATAGAATCAGTCCTTCTAGGAAAAGATACCCTGGAGCTATTACTGCTTCACTGGTTTGATTTCATAGTGTTTGAGAGGGAATTTCACTTGACAGCAAGCAGATGCCATCAGAACCAGTGCTAAGGAGAATGGCTTTCAGTGAAACCCTTCCTTCCCACTGCAGAAACCTTTGCCCATTTCCTCTCTAACTCACCTTCACTTTTTTTTTTTTGTTGCTACCATCACAAGCAATTTTGACACAGAGACATCAGTATTTATATCAGCTCTTTTACAAGTGGAGGGAGAGCCCATGGGAGGTGGTTCAGTGGAAGGTAAGTCAGGCAAAAGTGTGGTAAAACTGCTCTGCATCAGCTCTTGGGGCTGCCGGGCCCTAGGGACATCCCAAATCCAGGGATGGGGCTCTGAGCAACCTGGGATAGTGGAAGGTGTCCCTGCCCATGGCAGGGCCTTGGAACTGGATGATCTTTAAGGTCCTTTCCAGGATCATTTTATGATTCCCTTTCTAAGATCGCAACTCACAGAAGGAAGCATGTACCAATAAAGTTACATTGTCATATCTAATGATAACTCATGGAAGCTACACCCTTGGGAAATTGAGACATCACCTTCGCCGAGCAACTTGTATCCCAAAGCAAAAATACACGCAGACATATTTTACAGCTCTCCTGCTTCACACAAACCCAGCAGTTTTTTTAATGGCTGCACCTGCTCAATAGGCAGTGCCCTCGTGCTTTAACTTCTCAGTCTGTGGTCTCCCTGGTGTCTTCAAAGACACCTCCGAGACTGTACATCAGTTCAGACACAAACCTTAACTCCCACACAGTGTAGACGTTGTGCTAAAACCAGATTGACTCTCCAAAACAGAAGACCATTTCCTCTGTAACAAAAATTCTTGAGAATTCAGTAGACTTCGTTTCACAAAAAACCCCAAATAAAATACTAAACTGCTAAGCAACCAGCAAAAAAACCCCCCCAAAAAACTAAATCAAAACCCAATCCCCATAAAAAAAAAGACACACATGCTTTGAAGGGGTACCTAGCAGAGAGCTCTCTCCTTAGATGAAGTTGTTCTGTCTTGGTTCTCCTCAGGTTACCTGCCATTCGAATAAAATCCTTGTCTAAGGACTCCTTGCATTTTTCCAAGAGCTGGAGTTTCTGGGTCCAAAGATGTCTTTTTTCTCCTAGCTCTTGCTTGAGAGCCTGTGGAATTTTGAAGTTGCCATGTGGTTAGAGGAGGAGCAGAGCCAGGGAATGAGCCAGAGCCTCAATTTATGTGGTGAGAACTGAGTTCCCCACTCCACCAATTAATATCATCACCTACATCCTACACTGTCTGCAGTAAAGATAAAACTCCACCAGCAAGAGGCCCAGATACAGCAACAAAAACCATAGCTCTTAAAAGGAAGCTTTAATAATGACCATCTTGCAGGAATCCCTAAAATTGATAATTTAGGCTTTTGTGGCCCTTTCCTCCAAATACAACTAAGTCCACTGGTACCAAATTGAGTTTGTATTACAACAAAATAAATGAAATAACCAAGAACCAATAAAACCATACTTCAGTTTGTCATACATGCCTAGCAGATGATCTCTGCCAGGGATGACCCCCATAACAAAGGCTTTTAGATTTACCTCTGGTTTGTAGGAAAAGGGGAAAAGGGTAAAAATTAAGTGTTAGGTAACACTGAGCCCTCTATTTCTCTGACCAGTGACTTGCAGTATAAAGTACTGAGGAGAAGGATCCAGTGCTCTCTCTCTGACCTTGCTCAACTGAACACATGAAAGAGTGTCCTCAGCTTTCAAAGAATGCTTAACAAGAGTCAAACAGAGGTCAGGAAAGAATGAAGTTTATATTCCTGGGATTTTGCAACAATTCTAAGGGGAAAACATCAATCTTACAAATACAGGCCACGCTATCTGCTTCAAAGTTGGAGTCTGATGTTCATGAGCTTCAAATAAAAAAAAACCATCACATCAAGTATCATGCTTAAAAAAAAAAAAAAAAAGAAAAGCAGTTTTTGCTGATAGGTTTCCTAGGATGACATGGGATGTGACCACGTGCAACTGCCCACATCCTGAGGATCTGTTTCTCAGCCAAGGCAGGCAGCACTCGCTCACAGAAATACCACGATTTTGACACTTAAGTGGTATAGGCTTATCAGGGCACATGTGCCAATCTTATCTCCCAGTAGACGGGTGAAAAAGACTTTGCTGTCGTTATCTATACATACTTAAATATATATATATGCACAAAAACATAAGCACATTTCAAGTTTGCTTTGTGTCTAATATCCTTTAAAATGTTTTTGGGAATATGAAACCCCAGCAAAACATGGCCATAATATATTTCACAGGAAATGGTGGACAAGGCTTCTAGTGACAGCTTTTGTTGACAAACTAATTAAATTTTGGACCATGTGTTTTCTCTGAGGCTGGAAGAAGCTACTTTGAATCGCTCTCATATTTTTGGGTCTACTGTTGTCCAGCTACTTGCATGAAATTTCACACATCTCTGGCTTGTTCTGTCTAGGTGAAGATAATTTTTGACATGAAGTCACTTCCCATCCCCCACGGGACCCTAAAGGATGGGACCTTTTATTTTAAAAAGATTTTGTTCTTTCTTTATCCTCTCTTAGCTCAGTTTCTAAAAGCATTACTCTTTAGCAGCCAGAATAGGATTCATTTGCCACAATCAACTCCAACCCCCACACCAAAAGTTTTTTAGCTTCACATGTTTAACAGGAATATGATCCCAATGTGAATGTAACTTCACAAGCATTTTTCAGCTCTGACAGCTTTGAAGGAGGAGGTTTTCAGTCAAGATCAAAAAGCTACAGCAATTCATGAGCCAGCAGTTTACTTGAATCTACCCAAAGTCACATCTGGGTGAAGATACTGAGACAATTGTACCTTCTCTAAGAGGAAGGTTTCAGGATTTACCTGAAGAAAAATTATTAAAAAACCTGGCTCCAGGACTGGATGGCTCCCAATGATTGCTCCAACCCTGCCCAGGAAACATTCAGAGGGCCAGCTACACCACTCTGCAGCACTAGAGGAAAAAGAAGGGCAGTTTTCTGCCCAAAGAATCAACAACTTCAAGCAGCACATCCCCTGGCGGCACCTGCTGTCACCCAAGGGAGATGAATTGAGGGGTTTGACATCCATTAGGGAGCTGAAAAACAGCATTAATGTACCACTTGGGGTTGTTGGAGCATTCCTAACAACAGATCAGCACGAATAAGCAGTTTAGAGAAAAAGCCACATCCAGTAAGATGGAAATTTCAGAAACTGTGCTGTTATAGAGGAGAGGAGGAGGGAACAAGGGTGTTTAGTTGTGTCCACAGACACCTGCTACTACATGGGGAAGATACTTTTACCAGTACCTCGAGCAAAAGTCGTTACTTGCAAGCCTCACAAGAGGAACGAGGAGTAGGAGAAATGCATTATGCAAGATTAAATTGTAAAACAAGGTTTTGTTGAAATTTTTCCTGTGTAATATACCCAGTAAAAGCAGAACTCTTTGCCTGTCACAACAAAGTAAACCCTGTGGATGTTTTGACTTGGAAATTTGGCTATAAAGCCTCATCACTCCTCTTAGTGGTGAGACCATCCGGTGACAGCGCCAAATTCAGAGCATGGGGAAAATGGGTTCGAGGCACACAGAAACAGGCAGTGAGGCAGAAAAGCTTCGGTGTTCACAGGACACAGCCTTGCCACCTGACCTCATTTTCCTCAACTAATTGACCTGCTCCCTCTGCCCTTTCCTTCAAGCAGGGTTTGAACAAAGGGAGCTCTTGCCCAAGACAAGCTAGCAAGAGCACAGCATGTAAGTGATCATCATTTTCCTCAAGAGAAACCCAGTCAAAGATGTTTCTTTCCATTTCTGACCCACAAATAGACTCCGATCTCCAACAATGAGCGTACACAGCCTGCAGCAGCAAGATACCACCTGCAGTTTCTGCCCAGCTCCACCCTTTCACTAAAGGCTTCAGAGAAACAGTTACTCACCACAAGTTTTCTTTCCCAGGCCTGTTGCATGTCCTCATCAGGATCTTTCACCCATTCTAATGAAGCCATGACAAGCTCCTCTGCTTCAGAGGCTTCCTCTTGCTGAAAAACAAAAGAAACCCCAAAACAACCCCCCCAAGCTCTGGCATTTTTAGTGCTCATCTAGAACAACTCTGCCCAGAATTACCCAGGATATAAATTAAGTGTTAGAGTAGGTGCCAAGTGGTCTCGTTAAACTATGCCCCCCTCCACTCTCAAACTATTCTTATTTTTTCAGAAGGAGCAAACATAATCTGATCATCAATGTCTGGAGAATTCCTAATTAAATTGCTGATCGACGACAACACCCTAATCCATGTAAACTTTGCCACTGACCAGGTTTTGCATGATAGTCTTGAATTTTTCTCCCGGATATTCAGGCCCCTGAAGCAAAAGCAGCACTTCACGGTCCAGTGTTTCATCCAGGGACATCCATTCAGTCCTGAGAATCTTTGAAAAGAGGGAAGAGCCAGCTAGTTTATTTTGACATCCCCTTATTACAAACCAGCCTCAGTGACATTTAGACCTTCCTGAAGCAGCCCTGCTCTGTATTTACCAGAAGGTCAGAGCTACCGAAACTTGAGGCTTGGAAAAGCTTTCTCAAAACCATCACATCCATGAGGATTTAAAAAAAAAAAAAAAAAAAAAAAAAAAAAAAAAAAAAAAAAAAAAAAGGCAAGCCAGCCAAGCTGCTGAGTGATCCAGTGTAAATATTCATGTCAGGGTAGGCAAGAGGAAGTCAGTAATTAGTTATCTTTATTCTGAAGAGGATTTACCGAGTGATGAATAAGCAGAGCCCTTCCTTGCTTTACAGGTGACTCGGTGGAATCGTGTCTCACTGCAACATTTGAAGGGCAAACAGTGACTCACTGGAGCTCTGGGGAGCTGCAGTTTGGAATGATACCTTAGCTCTTTAAAGCTGCCTAGCCGAGCCTACCTCTCCTTTCTGGACCTGAAGTTTTACTCTATTTGTTCATTTTTTAAATTGTTGTTACAAAAGCTAACTCTTTGTGAATGCACCGCGTACAAAAGTAAGCGGAAATCACTCAGCAGCATCTCTCTGCTGTCAGCTGTGCTGCACAGCTTGTATCTGAGGGGAAAACAGCACACAGGGAAGGATGGGACTCCATGGATTATCTAAGGAAATGGGAACAGAATAACTCAGCTTAAAATCAGAGCCAAAACCATAACTGTAGCAGGATGCTCCGCCTAAACTGGGGCAAAACAGCTTCAACAATACACTACTTGCAAAAATTATCAGTGGGGGATTGAGAAGGGAGGATCATGCTGCCGTTGGTGTTGGAGAATGTCAAGACCAGCCTGATTCCTCGCTCCCAAAATTAAAGGTTCTGAGGATGTGAAGAACAATGTTTCCTGACAGAAGCTGGCACCAGCAAGGAAATGGCAGGTAAAGATCCTGACAGGGGAACCAACAGAGCTGGCACAGCTGGCCTGGAAAGGTCTGATGGTCGACCACTTTATACCATAGAAACCCAGTCCCACTTTTTAAAGTCAGGGGCTTCTGACACACCCCTTCAAGCAGGGTGTGTGTGGAGATCCCTCCCTCACGTGGGGACACCCCTCAAAGCTGAACAAAAGATTTGTCCATGGCCATCAACATGGGTGAGTAACAACAAACTCTGTTTAATAATTATTAAGCTATCTTTGAAATTACTGATTTAATAGCTAGTGCACTGTACAAGGAGTTGTAAGTAAATAATTCTGATTAAAGTCTTTTAGTCTAATCATTATCTTCTATTTAAATAAATAAACTATTTTATTCATTTAAATATATTTAGTTTACCATCAGAGATGCTTATCAGAGTTTCTTAACAATACATTAGATAAAGACCCAACAGCTCTATCCAGATGCTCACTCTAATGCTGAATTTCCTTTCTCACTACATTAGACTTCAGAGAAAAAGAAGTCTCCTCTTTCACAACTGAAAAAATCATTGTTCATGTCTGGTGTAGGTAGCACAAGAAGCAGACTGTCAGTTACTTTCTGCAGCATAAAAGCCTTTTTATATTGGAAAACTGATATCTTTTCCCATCAGTCTGTTCTTCTGCCAGCTAAATACATGACCCAAGCTCCACCAGATTTACTTTGTAGAGCAGAGGGGGGATGGAGCTGGATGATCTTTAAGATTCCTTCCAACCCTGGCCATTCTAGGATACTATGAGCTAATTTTTCATATCTACAAGTGTTTTGTTTGCTCTTCTTTGGACTTTCTCCAAGGTGCTTGGGACAATATCGCAACCTTCTCATTCTGTGCTTACATGCTGGGATTAATGGCTTCAGATTCCAGAGTTATCTAATCATCTACAGGGAATGAGCTTTGTTCTGCCTCTGCTGATGCAAGACAACTGCAAAGAGATTAATTTAAGGCTTAATTCATACCTCAGAAGACTGTGCAAGCTCCAGTTCACAGTGCAGTGAATTCATCCCTTCAGGAATATTGCTGCTAAATTTACACCACAACGGGAAACTCAACCCATTCCTAAAAGAAGCAGGAAAAACTTATGTATCGGTCTTTTTTGGATTTCTGATGAACTGCCTTTCCTGGGATTGGGTCACATTACTCACGAGATCAGCTCTTGCTGCATGTGTTGGATATTCTCCAGCAGTTTATTTTTTTCAGCCCGCAGTGTCTAAAACATCCGTGGGGTTTGGTCAGAGGCTGACTCTGCCGTGCAGGATCAGCACAGGCCCTCCCTCACACAGCCCAAACCAAACCCCATACCTCTATTATCGAGGAACACTCCACAAGGTTTAACTTGAGTTCCTTGATATCCTGCTCCTTCTGCAGAGATCGTGGAGAAAAGAACAAAAAAAAAAAAAAATTATATTCGATCCTCCATCATAGCAGTAAGATGCATGATTTAGCTTGAGCAGCAACCTGATTATGACATAAAAATAGCTGTGAATTTAAAAGAATACAGTGAGTTACCTTGCATATTAACTAATAAAAAGCACTCAGATGACCTTTTCTACCTAACTTCTGAAATTAAGGAGACAAACCCTCTTTTCCAGGTGCTCTACCTTTATTTATTACTCACCAGGTTTCAGGTCCGACAGATTAAACCAGACAGAAGCACTCTAGTTTTAGCTTAAAACATGGCCTGTATTATATCCCAGCATGAGTTTTAATCCCAACCAACCCTCAGAACAAGTTGCAATGTTCCGAGTTTACGCCAGTTGTTCTTCATTATTCGTGTGGCACTCTGTAGATTAAACAGGATCTAACAGAAGGGCTGAAAAGGAGTCAGCCCTCAAGGTAGGACTGAGGAATTGGTAGATGAAGAACCTTTATTAGCAGTGAGCTCCAGTCAGGTTATGCCATTCCAAAAGAAGACACTGCACAGACAGCAGAGAATTTATAAGAGAAAGCAGGAATTTTGAGTAGGAGCTCTTGTCCTCTCACACGTTTATGAGTTCTTCCTACTCTCTTTTTAAAAATCATTGAGGTTTTTGAAAGAGATGAAGTGCACAGAAAGCTAAGCAGGAAAAGTGAGGTTATAGAACCAGATTATCCTAATGCCAACAAGTAAAGTCAGTTTTCCACACCAGTTTCTTAAAAATTATACCAACCACTCACATTTATCCACACGTAATCCAGCGGTCTACTTTCAAAATTCCCATTTAGTCAACAGACTGAGAGTGCTGTTGAAATAAAGTGATACCACAGAGCTCACAAATGAGCTCTCCTCATTCACGTAGGAGAAAGTGAAAGCTACTTTTTTTTAAAAAAGAATTTAAGAAATTTGTGCCCTTAAGCTGCTTCTGGAAAAAACAACCAACCACACCAAAACTACTAAAACACTCAGCTAAAAAAGCTGGATCACACCGAAGTTCAGATCTCTTTGTTACTATTTGAATTCAGCTGCAGTCACTTTGCAGGGAGCCTGGTAGTCGAATATTTAATCAGGAGATTTATAGCGTGTTCTGCTAAGTAGAAACTCCATTGGCATAGAAGGCTCTTTGCACAATTCATGAATCCAGAGAACGCCAACATGTTTGTATAGTCTTATATTTTTTCTAGTATAAAATGCAAGTTTAAAAATATCAGAAATGTTCACTCATCAGCAAAAGCCTAGATAATTACACCTTAGTAATAAAAGGAAAGATTTGCTTTTCCATTGGGCTCCAAGTCACCATTTCTAGTTTGACACAAATAATTTCAGTAAAAAACATGAAGGGAAAGACCCTCTGTAGGTCCCTGCTGAAGGAAGTAGCCTTTAGAAGTTTCTGGACATTTTGTCTGAAGTTTGCAAGTTTGTTTTAATTGGCTGCGATTTAAAAAAAAAGGAAAAAAGCAAGTAAAATCCTGAAACCTTTAATTATGCTGACTCATAACCAGGTCTTAAAGCAGAGCTCGCCTACTTTGAAGCCATTTATAGGATCAGGTTCTGCAGTGTGAGAAGAGTAGAAATAAAAGTGCCACAGTGAATACTACTGCCTTGCCTTTTTACAAACCATCCCATCAGTACAGACCAGGAACTTGAGCCAGTGGAAGCTGTCCCTGCCCATGGCAGGGAGTTGGAGCAAGGTATCATTAAAGTCCCTTCCAACCCCAGCTATTCTGTGATTGTGTGGTTTTCCATCAGTAATGAAGTAAAAGCAACTAACCTGGATCAGGCTTGCCTCTTTATTCACCACAGTGCTCTCATAGATATGGGCTTGGATCTGAAGAATGAAAATATCAAAAGTAAACCCAGCCATCAGTACAGACTATAATAAAAGTCTCTTCCTACTTGCTGCTAGGAAGGGGGAAAGAGTATCAGTATTCCTTGCTTAGAAAAATCAAATGTTTCTTTGATTTTCTTTACTACCTTGTATGGTATTTGTTTCAAAGTACAAATCTTGTACCCAAAGAATGAAAGCATTCTCAACTTTCAGTCACCTTTGCTTCCTCTCATCTGTCCAGGCCAATATTTTCAGCAACATCTCCCAAAGCGTGATCTTAACATATTTTCTTGAATAATGAGGGAGAAGTATCCAAAACAAGTTTAACTTGGAGGAAAGAACAAAACTCTGGATTGTTTCTACCAGGCCAGTTTTTAGCCTCCAGATGGCAACTTCCTTAGTGAAAGCTGTCACACTATCCGAGCTACTATTTCACTGCAGTCCTTCAATACAGGGAGGTTCAGGTCTGTCTGCCTTCCAGCAGCAGAAATTCCCCCTCCACTAGACCCAGGTAAAAATCCAGGCTGACTTTTTATTCCTCCCAGCCTCAAAACGCTTACTTGAAGTTGTGCTGCGTTTTTAGACAGCTCCAAAATCTTCTTTTGCAGCCCGTCGGTGTCCATGCTATTCCTAATAATCTAAACAAGATACAGAGTGTTTAGGCACAGCTGAATGGATTGACAGCTTCTCCTTGAAGAAACCAGGCAAAAATGACATCTCCACCCCCAAGCTGCTGCCTACTCTTGAGCACTACCAGCATTTTTGCACATGCATTCCATGTGTTTGCCCCACCAAAACTGCTTCTGCTCCTTTTCCCACCCAGAGTACTGGTAAAAGAGAAAACCCCTTAAAATGTGATTTATAACCACTGCCAGACCTCAAAACCTAAAGAAAAGTCAGCCCTGCAGCATGAGAATTGTTTTCAGGAAGATGTGGTTTAATTAGCAATTTGGACTGAGGAGCTTTGCAGAAAAACTGATCTGGAGGTGCTTCTTTTCATTACCATGTTTGATTTAACCTGTGTCTCCATTTCCCCCTGAATAGTCTGAAATACAGTCCGTAAGCAAGCGTTAAAACATTTTATCATCTGATAAAAACTGCTTTATGAAATATTTGCTCTAATGAAGTAAAAAAAAAAGAGTGAGAATGAACAGGTCTCCTCTGAATAAAAAAAACAAGTCTAGGGATACACTGCTAATGTAGCTGCATTCCCTAAAAACCTCCTGTCCATCCTTGGTCGGTGTCAATGGATCCATCTGTGAATGGGCACCCCACCTACTGTATTTTCTTTAATTTTTTTAAAATATATTTTTAGTCTTACAGCTCTATACAAGGTTTCTCCTTTGTATCTTAAGGGAGGAAAACAGAAGTGAATACAAAATGAAGTGTTGGATAGAGATTGTTTCAATATAGAGTTTGTGTATTTATAGCTGTGGGAACCAGAAATACATGGAATTTGCCTCTAAATCTTGGAAAAAAGGTGGTGGGGGAGAAGAAGTTTGTCTCTGTCCCTATGCTTCCCCGACCTCATATCCTTACTTACCCAGCAAGTGGAAAATCTGAAGCACAGTGCAGCCTCAAGATACAAAGTTTTATGACAAACCATCCTTTAAAAATGTTAGATCTTTTGATAACCTAATTAGCATGCAAGGCTTCAAAGTCTGACAAACATTTCATTTCTTAATGGCAAATTTTAGCTAGGCAAGAACACGTCAAATCATGATTTATTTTACCTCTTCCTGGAGAGAAGTAACTTTGATGTTGAGAGACTGATTTTCTTTTTCCTGATCAAGTTTATGGGGGGGGGGGGAAGGGGGAAGAAAAGAATAGAAAAAGAGAAAAACAGAATAGTTGGTTTTAGCATGTCATGTTCAACAGTCAAAAAGCAACAGACCACAAACACGTGCAGAGCTGTGGTGTTGAGTCCCTTTGTTTCAGACAGAACATGAAAAGGGGAGAGCTGAGGCTGTAGCAGCTCATGAACCCTCACTGAAGGTACAGAGAAGGTCTTACTTCTGACTTTTTACAGCCTGAGCAGCCACACCACTGTTACAGCAAGGTGTGAGGCGCTGTACCAGGGAGACCAAGAAGGAAGAGCACCTACTAGCTGTTTGTTCTGCCAGACAATCTGCTCCCTCTTCTCTTCTGACACGTTCAGGTTGTTTCTTGCTTCCTCTAGTTCTTCTTCCAGGGATTTGGCTTTCAACACAGAGTGCTGGATGCTGCACAGGGGGACGCAAGCCCAGACAGACTTTAGCCAGCTAATGTTGGTTGTTTAGATAGGCTGGAAGTAGAGTATTTTTAGAAACCACCAGGGACATATTTTTTGGCACAGAGGCTTAAGAGAAGAGCAACAATCAAGTTTAAGCCCATCATTTCTGCCCAGGAAGCAAAGGCTCATGGTTCTACCTTCTGTTTATCACCCCCTTCCACTCTTACAGTGAGGGATGAAACCCCAGGCAAACAAAGCCTCCAAGACAGGCGGATGCAAACAAAGCTGTGTTAAATACGTAAGAAATTTAGCTTGTTACAGTTAAATGTATCAGGTTACCTGAGCACAAACTCATCTTTACAACACTTCACAGTTTACAGCTGGGGAAACCGTTTCAGTTCAGTTTTCAAGGATAAGCTCTGCACCATTTTCTTACCATGATCTGATAAACCCCAAACCATGTGTATTTAAGAAACAGGCAAGGCCCTTTTCCAAGCTAACCCTATCCTGCAGAGCATCCCAGAGCAGGTGGTCCCACAGAAGGGCACATGTCCCATGCCAGCTACCCGGCAGAACTCTTGCCCTAATCTGCCCCGAAAATCCTGGGAACAGTTAGGCAGCTGACCAAACCATATCACAGTGTAATTAATTAAGCCAGATGAGCACAATGAAAAATAGGCTTGTACTCCTGGCACTGACATGTCCCCAGGCTACAGGAACGCTGAACGAGTGACACTGCTCACCTCAGTCCCTCAAATGAGTAGTAAAATAGTTCTTAGACACTCATTTCCCCTTTGCTTGGCAACAAGCAGATTGGTCTAGGATTGGAAGCCTTCCAGTGCTTGGCTGTTCTCTTGGTAATATTATGCCTTTTTTCTTTTCTTTTTTTCCTTTTGTGACTGTGATTTTGTTTTACCGTGAGGTTTTCCCTGTGGGCACTCACACCACCACATGCTGCAGAAACCTGGTTCTGAGATGAATGATTTTATAAGAACCAGGAGGGACAGAGCTGAACAATCAGGCAAGAGGGCTAAACCCTACAGATATTGCATTAAGTCAAGAAAGCCACTGTGATGAAGAACTGGTGAGGAGAAAAGCATGAAAGCAAGGCTGGAAGAACACAGCTCTGCCCATGGCAGGCCTGGTGACATCAAGGTCCCCCACCTTTTTAACTGTTGACGTAGATGCTCATTATCTGCCAGGAGCTTGTTGTTGGTCTCATCCACAGCTTCCAGGGTGATCTTCAGCTTGTTGCTCTCTTCCTGAAGCTTCTGGTTGTTGTACTGCAGGTCCGCAACACAGGTTATCAAGTCAGAGGTCTCCCTGTCCCAGTAAGAAAGCCAGGAAAGACTGAGAAAGGTGATTTGGTCTACTTCAGACTTTTAAAACATCCTAATGCACTGATTAGACGTGAGAGGAGAGGACTTGTGATGCTGCAGTGTCCAGTCATTTGCTCTGCACAGAGGTCTTGGAACAGCTTCAGGTCAGTTCTCCAGTTTCACAGACACCAAGAACAGTTTTGGTTTTAAGCACTTTTTCTGCTCCCTACAACTGAAGTTTGCTGCCAGACAAGTGCCACAGCTGGATGTCTGCATCAAAATGCCTTAAGCTTTTGCTAATTGCCTCTTGGGCCACTAATGATGCTTCTGTATTCACTCTGCAATTTCTGGATCCTTTCTTTTGCCCCAAGCCATCCCCCACTTATGCTTTCAACCAAAACTTGAATGAGGATCACTCTTCTGAGATCCTTAGAAATTATAGGGAAGCATCACAGAGCAGATCTTGGATTTCTGTCTATGCATGAACTACAAATGAAACTTCTGCTCTTTGCTAAGTGCTTTGCTATTAATAGAGTCCAGGTCACAGACATACCTACTACTACTACCAAAAAAAACCAACAAACTCCCTATCATGAGAAAAACAACCCCAAACAAAACCAAGACCACATTTCCGGGACATAATGTCTTCTTACTGTCAGACAACTAAGAATTTGGTGGAGGGAAGGAATCAGTTTAAACAGGGAAACACACGGCAAATCTCAAACCACAGGGAATTAAAAAAAGCAAACGGACACAGAAGCACCAAGATATCAGTAGGAAAATTACTGGTGTGTTTTTAAGTCTGAGCAGAAGCCGTGAGGAAGAAGGTGACAGCATCAAGAGCTCCTGCAGACTGAGGTGAGCATTGAACTCTGCCAGGATAGTGTTCCAAAACAGAGGTTCTAGGAATTTCTGTCAAGTAATTCACTACTACATTCTGAGAAGGAATTGCTTAAGTGGACTTACATGTCTCCTTTAGACACATCACCCCCAAAGGCCTCCAGGCTTCCTGATGTAACATTCATATGGACATGCATCTTTTTGGCTGAAAGAGGTGGGGATTTTGGTTATAGAGCAAGAAAGTGGAGCTTTCCACAGAAACATAGAAACATTCTGTGTTTCTGTTTCTGAAACAGAAACATTCTGCACCTTCAGAGATGTTCCTTGGTACTTGAAATTCCAGGTCCTCCGTGCTTGCTGATGATTCCTCAGTAGCACCTTCTTCCCTGAAAGAAGGGACCACCAAAAAAAATCACTAAAAGTCACTAAAAAAAGTCACTAAAAAAAATCAGCAGGACACTGGGCTGCTTACCAACTTTGTAACGCTTATAAAACTTCAGCCAAACCCAATATTGTGGACATGGTGTCCCCAAAACCATCTCTTCTTTCCAGAGTATGGAAAGCACAAGCCACAGGGGAAGTTTATACTCTCCTGTTTTCACAGAAGACTTATGAGAGAGATTTATTAAAACGCTGTTACCATTTCCTCTTATGGTCTTCAATCCACTCTCCCATGATGGCCTGATATGTTTCCAAGTCCATAGAGATATCTTTGTGCTCCGGGTCAAGCACATTGCACAGCTCTTCAAGACCACTGTCCTCTGATCCCCGGCTGGTCGTATGTCTCAAATAATCAACTATCTTGGACACTGCCACTTTTCCTAAAGCAGAAACAGAAAAAAGGGGTCGGACTCCAAAGACAGGCAAGGCATTATAAAAAACTGTAAAAGGCCACACTACTGAATTGCGTTGCATCCAAATGCCCTCAAGAGCTGCAGACAAACAACTGATCCCTGCAGTTGTAGTGTGACGTGGAAAAAAATGGTTTAGAGCTCTTGTTTTGTGTGTTGGGTTTTCTCAGTGGTGGTGGTTTTTGCTTTTTTTCTAATACAGAAATGTAAAAATCCTGTTTACTCATTTTGTGGATTTCAGTTCAAGAGAAACAAAAGGTGACACACTATATTAATCCTTGCTCTCAGGGCCAGGCTGGATGGGGCTCTGAGCAACCTGGGGTAGGGGAAGGTGTCCCTGCCCATGGTAGGGGGTTGGAACAAGATGATCTTTAAAGTCCCTTCGACCCAAACCCTTCCATGATTCTATCACTTTTAGTCATGTTTGAGGTGGAACTGGGAGAAATTGTCTCTTGTTCTAAAGTTCCCCAAGTTTCTAACAGGATAAAGGCCAAAAGAAAGAAACAGTCAGAAACAGTAGTTCCTAGAAACACATTGCTCCTCTATTTCTCCTGCACTAAAACACTGCAAAGATCAGCAGGGGAAGGGTTAGGCACCATGCAAAAGAGGCACAGACATCTACACGTTTCTTCTGCATCTGCCACAACAGAGGCACCTAAGCACGTCAGAGATTAGCATCTCTCAGGAATCACAACACGATCTGAACCTTGGAACTCTGTTGAGAGGAGACCAAAAGAGAGCAACGAAAAACCCCTGGCAAACCTGTGTGATGGATGTCACATGCACAGAAGATGGTGGTCAGCAGGTCCTCTTCACAGATCAAGCTCACGTCAGGCTCGTTGTCAGCTTTGTACCCCGGTGTCTGCCTCCCTCCTGTGAAGAATAAATCTGTTATTGCCCACCTTTATTTGCTCATGGCAACTTTCATTCCAGGTGATTGAAACAACAAAACCAACTAACCAGCTTCCCCTCCAACAAAAACAGAGCTTTTACTGCCAAAACAGGAACTGGCCATAACTTGAGCCTCTGAGCTGGAAATTACTTCTCGCTTCTACTTCTACGTGTGCGTTTTTGGAAAAACTTTTTTATTCTTTCACATGGAGTAAACATATTAAACAGGACATTTTAAGAGGCCAGGTATTTCTTCCCTCCCCCTCCAGAGATACACTAGAGAAACCATTATAGTTGAGGTAACTTATTAAGGAAGCAATCCCTAAAGAAAACAAAAACCTCACAAAACCCCCAATCTAAGAGCAACGCCCAAACGCCTGTATCTTCTAAGTTAGTCTAAATTAATAGCCAAATAAAATTTGGTTATTAAAAAAAAGGCTAATAGTAGTCTAAATTAATAGCCAAATAAAATTTGGTTATTAAAAAAAGGCTAATAGTAGTCTAAATTAATAGCCAAATAAAATTTGGTTATTAAAAAAAAGGCTAGTAGTAGTCTAAATTAATCTCTTAAACTGTTAAAAATATCTCCATCTCTTAAACCAAAAGTTAATTAGCAAATGTGAAAAAGTTTTTGCCATATTAATTCCTTACTATTTACATTCACATTAATATTTTATAGCAAAAGTTTAAGATTTCCCTCAGCTCTTTTCACAGTCTTATAAGATTTGAGTGCTACTAAAATGTGTTGTTACCAGTTTAAGTGGTAAATAAATGTCATCTATGTAGGCTGGATGTTCAGATGTCTAGGATTTAGAATCAGGGGGTGTTTGTCTTCAGCATTTTTACCTCTTTCGCTCAAAGGAAACATCTTTTGCACAGGAGGTTGGACCACAGCACTTTCTGCCTTTTTCTCAGATGTAATGAAATATAAATTTGGACTTGATGTCAGATATTTCTGCTTGGACCACACATCTTTAGGTTCAGCACTTGCTAAAGCACATGGCTTGTTCTGGGCATTGGCCACCCTGGATCCAAAGCTGGATGGAGGAGAGCTTCCCCTGGGATAGGGAGGCATCCACAGGCTGCTGGATCTCTCACTGCTTTTAAGGACTGAAAAGGTGCTGTTTGCAGAGTAGGAGTCAGAGGTGGCCCCGAGACAAGGGGAGTTTGCAGAGAAAATGCTGTCACTGTCAGGGCTGGCCAAGGGCGTGCAAGGACTCTCCCGATTTCTGCAGGTTCTCCCTTTCAGTATTTCTTCCAGATTTTTTTTAGTATTGCTCTGTGGGCTGTCAAAGTTCCGGGACTGAAATTTTGGTATCTGCAGAGCCGGGTTGGAGACTTGGTCCATCATTTGGATGGATTTGATCTTCCTGCGGATGCTGTCGACCGGGTTGCGGTGCCGTTTCTTAGCCCCACATGCCAAAGACATCATCAATTCCCTTCTCTTGCCAAATATCTGGAAAGAAAAGGCACAAGATACAAGAGTCACGGTGACCAACACACACATATTTATGCCAGTTTTTCCATTCAGCAGACAACTTGGAGTTTCTGCCTCCAGTAGTTTGACAACTCTTGTTCCACTTGCCAGCTGTGACAGAACATTTCAGCCAGGACATTTCATTGCCCAGGGAACTAGAAGTTGATGTGCATGTGGAAAAGCTGGGGAAGAAAGACAGAAATACTTCCTGAAATCTCACTGCTTATTCTTAAATACCATAACCACGGCAGGGAGGTGAGTGGAACGAAAATAAAAACGGAAGAACACCCTGCAAATTAGCAGAGGATTTTTTAGATTAAAGGAAGCACTTTAATTGTATTAGGGGGAGAGGGGAGGCAGGAAAAGTGAGACCAACAAGAGTTTCAGCATTTCTGTCAGCCTACAAGAACAAAAAAAACCCAAAATCTGGTGTTCTGCTAATTAGCCACAGCTGTCATGGTACCACACTGGGTACCACACAAGACACATGCCCTTCAGAGGCACCTCATCCTGTTTGTATTTTTATTATCTATTCTCCTAGGCAACATTTAAAAAGACACTTCCTACAAGATAAGCATGTCTCTGTGTGACTAAGGCATGGGAGGTTCGTTTTGCAGGGATAAATCCACATTCCAAGTGAGGTTTCCTTGTCTACCCTGCACATTGCAACCACCTGAACTGATCAGCTGGGAGCTTTCAAAGAGACTTTGAGCTTCTCAGCCAACCCAAGCAGCATCTGCTGAACACCAGCACCAAGAATGTTCACTGGGGGATGCCCTCAGCAGGCCTGGAACAGAGCTCTGGGACAGGCACCCACAGCTTGTCTGAACCTTTGCCATTGGGAAGAAACAAGAGGGGAAACAATTCCAATTGGAAAGGACAACGAGATTATCAAGCTATATTATTAAATAATAATAACATACTGAATGAAGCTGGCTGAACTCCCAAGAATGAGATTTTAAGTGATTTTTTAGGTAGAAAGATTAATTCCTTCCCCAAAACCAGCAGCAGGCTTCATTAGCATTTAACACTTGCATAATCTTTTGAAGCAAGGAATAAAGTCATATATAAGTATGTATTATTCTGGATTGAAATAAACATAAATACTAAGTGTTTTATTTAATCTGGTTTATTACAAGCTGCCTGCATGGCAGCAGCTTAGTTTTATTCAAGCAGAGGCAAGAGCTCTAAGTTTATTTTTCTAATATTTCTATAAGTAGCAATATTTATGTTAATGAACACATCTCTAGCCACAGGAATCCTTCAGAAAAACCACAGTAAGAAAAAGCTCAGAACAATTTTAGAGAAAAGACTACTTTTTAATTATGGCTGTCTTAAAAGATTTAATTCTCAAATAAATGCCAGGAAGTTGAAGCAATCTTCTATATTAGGATGCATTATTACAGATGCATTCTCTCTAAAGAGATAGATGAATTAGTTTTAAATTAAAATTTTAAAAACACTGCAATTAGATTTAGGACTGTTCTTTAAGTGCACAAGAGCCTTCAAGCAGATACAAGTAAAACTCTACTAGAGGGTATTTGACTTTTCTCCTGCAGTGTACCAGTAAAAAAAATAACCAAACCAAACATCAAAAAACACAGCCCAAGACCTTATACTTACACTAGCATATGGAAAAATAACTTCTCTTCCTTCTCTGAGAGAGACAGGACAGCTATTTTAGCTGGTCCTCTAAGGAGCAGTAAGCTGTCTGAACTTCAGTGTTCAAATGAGCAGAGGGCTCATCTGCTGGAAAATCAGCTTTACAAGGTACAACTGTTCCCACTCAGCCCTCAGCTAAGAGGGACCACCAGCTGCAACCAGGTTCTAATCAAGCATCAGGCTCCAGCTTTCTGGCCCTTTTACCTTTTTTTTCCTCACATGTCTCCTGTAGCTGTTAAATTAATTGCCTGGAATTTCAGTGCAACTTGAAGTCTCCCTGCTCTTCTACTTATTTTTTAAAACAGCAAGGAACATTGTGATACAGGTTATTGTTGTGTCAAAACTTCCGTTCTTGGGATGCTTCTCACTTCTATTAGCAGTTCTTTCCTTCTTTTCCCACCTACAGCAAAATTTCAGGCAGGAGCAGACCTCTCCTAATTTCTGACAGTTAGAACAGGGAATCCAGGAACTGTATGAATTTCTTAACTCTCACCACTTTTGAAAGGAAGGAAGTGTTGAAGTCTCTCGAGCTGATAGTGTATTAAATAGTCTCTGTGTTAACTGTCTGCTCTGCCCTTGGCTCTGTGAAAAAAGAAAAAGAAGAATATTTTATCATTAGGACCATTAACTCCTTAATTAATTCCTCTTTTTTGTATAAAACTTTTAAGACCTGCAGTAGAGCCTGCCTGTCTGAAGAGCTCTGTGGCTCCTTGTGAAGGACTATACTTAGATGGCCACATCTCCTTTCCAGCCTGCAAACTGGAGAAAACTGATTTTCAGCTGGTCTTTTCACCTGGTGTTTGCCTCAGACTTGTCAATTGCTGGAAGAAAAAATTGTGCCTTCCTGCGGTTCACTGAACTTCAGAAGTATCACCTCTTTCTGAGATGCTTACACCTTCCAAAGATTTGTGGATTTCTACTCTTTCCTGAGGCTTTCCAACATCCCTCACCCCACATAATATGTTTAAATTTTACTTATGATTATCCCTTTCACAAACACACTTCTGAAAACAGTAGAGCCTGAACCTGGCTGCAGCACTGCTCACATGTTAGTCCTCAACAAAGTCCCTGCTGCCTCTCTCGTGTGAGGCATTTACATGATCTCTAACACACTGGATTTTCTACACCTTCTCTCTCTCAACCTTCTCTACCTCAAGTAGGTTTTAGCACAGTTCTTCTCATACGGTCTAGAAAAAAGACAAAAAGCTTCTCCAGCAAATCTGCAGGGCTTGAAACACACCCACAGGCATTGTGGTGCTGAATGTGCAACAGAATAATTAAATAAATTTGGGCCAGCAACTGATGGCCTCTCTAACCCTGCACCTGGTTTACACCAGAGGGTATCTCTTCCCTTCGGAGCTGCACCATGAAAATTCACCTTCCCAGAGAAGATGAAGACATCCCTACTTTTTGTAGGGGGGTTGGACTTGATGACTTTTAAAGGTGTCTTCCAACCCAAACTATTCTATGGTTCTGTAAATTAGGGCCTATTATGAAAGTAAATAACACTGAAAAACATGTTTGTGTGGCATAAAATGTATTGATGGATCGCAGAAAGGATTGTTTTAGTCAATAGATTTTACAGGGCAAATACAGAGATTGTACACAAATTTCCCCCTAGTCTGAGTGGGATATATGGGGTTAAAGTCCAGAGTCAGCTTTGAAAGATCACAGAAACAGAAAAAAACAGTCCAAAAAGAAGATATTAAGAGATCATACAGTTCATCACCATTTGTCTGGGCAAGATCAGTTGGGCAATGAGTCCTAAAAACGGGTTGTCTAATCTGTTCTCTGAGTTTCTCAGTGATAACAAATCAACATCCTTCCAGGGCAGTCTATATTTGACTTTGTTACTGATAAGAAGCTTGCCTTACAATGCCACTTACTGCAAACTAAATGCAAAATACTTTGTAATTCCCTGTTTTGCAGGCTCTGCCATGACATTTCACAGCCTTTTAGGATGCTACAGTAGCACATAAGAGCCAGAAGCACACTGTGCTAGGTGCTGCTCAGGTGCTGGACAGAAGTGGGATGTATTTCCCAGAGTTACCAAACCAGCAGAAAAAAAAACCCAACAAACCAAAGGAAATGAGAATAAGCACTAAGCAAAGGTCACAAGTTCCAGGAGGTTTATACCTTGACAGCACCAGTGTTTGCTGATGTACCCACTGACCACCTACACACACCACAGCTACGCCTCTTTCTCAGGAGCGAGCCACGTGTCTTTACCAGCAGTTCAAAATACACAGGCACACTGACTGTATCCCATATTTCCAGGGAAATAGTTGGGAAAGTTCACAGTCGTTACACAAGTCAGTGAGGTTTTGACCCCACTGGTTAAAACTCCAGTACACGAGAACACTTTTCCCTCACCTCAGCGCTGAACTTCAATGCCAGAAATCTGCTTTTTATCAGTTACAGCACCAGGATATGCAGCCCGTGCCCTTTAGATCATCTCGAAGAATGGGTTATTTTCTTTCTAATAAGGGGTCCTGCTGCTATAGCAAGCTTCCCTCTGCTTCCCTCACTCAGGGTATTGATTACATGCCAGAGCCACTTCCTCCTC
This sequence comes from Machaerirhynchus nigripectus, assembly GCA_013397975.1. Lineage (NCBI taxonomy): Eukaryota > Metazoa > Chordata > Aves > Passeriformes > Dicruridae > Machaerirhynchus > Machaerirhynchus nigripectus. Next base: position 841,660 of record VZRQ01005776.1, on the reverse strand, counting down.
CAGGTGAATCAGCTGAGAAATGGCAGCGCTGACAATGAGTGTTTCGTGCACAGCTCATCATCCCGACGTGCCACAGTTTTTTAGTGTGTTATGATCCATAACCCAGTTATGGGCTGCTTTGTTTTCCAAGAGTACGAGCTCACCTGTGCCCCTACACAGCCACAGTTCTTTTGTGAAAGCAAACACTCTCAGTACCTGCACTGCCTTCCCAAAACATTGCCTCCTGTCCCTGTTTGCAAATAAGTTGTGTCCCATATGCCATCCTAGAAGTTTCTGGGAAGGCTGAGGTGAGCACCTTCTCACAGGATCACGGCAAGAAAAAGCTTTGGAGGGAGAAGCCGAGTCTTTTAAATTTTGATCCCTGAAGTAGAATTGACAAACCTGGAGTTCTTTGTTCTGCATGCAGACTCCTTACAGATTTCCAAGATGATGATACTGAAATACGCTTCTGTTTGAAAACCAAAGCAACTTGAAATAAATGGAGTTAGAGCCACGAATCACAAAGGAACAGACAATTCAAGGGAAAAATAAAAACCTTTGAAAATATAAAAAAAAACCAAAGCCCCAAGCCATTATGGAAATGCAATTTGAGATTGGGTTCATTTCACCTGATGTGAAAGGTCAAGGTCAACTGTCTCTTGCTACCGGTTGTAACTAAATGCCTGACTTTCAGGCACCCTGGTGCCACTGAGGCCTCTGATGGTACAGCAATAAAACCAATTAATTTAAGATGATGGTGTCAAGATCCTGCTTTTGTTCTTGAACCGGTGGGTCACCTGTCCCCACAAGGCAGTTCAGATTTTGGTCTGCTCAGTTCAGCTCCCTGCTGCCCTCCAGGCAGCTTCAAACAAGCCCCAGTCTCTATAAAGATTCCAGTGGGACTCAGAATACAACCAGGTTTGGAAGAGAGACTGAGACTCCAGCAACACCAAGTCAGAGTAGTTCAGACTTTGCAAAATGGTCAAAAGACAAAAAATCTGAAGATATTTTTCTACAGTGTGGTAACAACACAAATCTTTCTCCATGCCTCCTATTCTCCTCCTCTTCTCCCCAGCTGCAACAGGAGAGGCTGAGCTGGTTGTCCCCCCAGTTTATTTTGTGTTATCTTGTCTCATTCCAGTGGTAGGAAAAGCAGGGTTTCTTTTTAGTGCCAGACACATTCTGGTTTTCCTACCACAAGGAGAACCGTCCTGAAAGGATTATGCTTCACACTGCCCAGTCCCAAAGGCAGGGGGTTAATTTTCACAGGCTCAGCTGAATATTTTGATTCCAGCCCTGTGGTCTGTGCATAACGGGAAGATCTAGTGTCACTCCAGAAGGGAATAGAGGAGTAGCTTTACCTTTCCCAAGCCTCTGCATGTTAAATGTCTCCTGGATGAAATCCACAGTCCCCTTCTAAAGCTAAGGGTTAAGCATCATCAAAAAATGTCTCTGATCTGTCAGAGGATGGGAAAAAGAGCAGGGAAAATGTAAACTTCACGGTGAAGTAGATGGAAGTATAATCCCTTCTGCTGGCAGCGATGCATCAGGGCATGGCCTTTTAAAAAGGATAGAGCTCTAACAGCATCTCCCAGCCACCAAAGGAGCTTCTTGAGACCAAAACCTGAACTTCCCTCTAGTTTCTTGCCTCTACACCAGCATGAGCTGCAGCTGATGGCAGTTGTGTATACTTAGTGAGGAATTCTGTGCGGCATGAGCAGAGAACGGAGTGATAGCCCCCAAAAGCTGGGCAGCAACTGCACCTTCACCATCCACACACACACAGTGCCAGGAAGGAGCTCACAGTGAGCAGCAGCAGTGCCTGCCTGCACATTCCTCCTCGGACTCCACATCCATGAGCCGCTGTTTGTCACTCGCACGGCCTGACCTGGATTTTTGTCACACCACAGGCTGGCCCTGTTTGTGAGGCTGCTGCAGTAAAATTGCCATTGGTCAACCTTCTAATCAACAAATTTCTACCTGCCTGTTTGCTTTGCTTCTCCTTCTGCTTCCATCAAGTTTACAAAGGAAAAAGTGCAGGAGAAAAGACGAAAACCCTGGCTACAGAGCAAGCAAGGCCAGGCATCAAGCGTGATCAGCTCTTTGCCTGAGGACCAAACCCACACACCATGACCGCAATGAGCCCAACAATCACCCAGAAGTAGCTCATGGAAATGACTTCTCTGATCCCTGCCTTTTTCTCTGTTTACTGCTCCACTGTTTGACCTATTCAAGCCCATGATCTGGGCTTTTACTCCAGCTGATCCATGACACACGAAAGTGTTTCTGACTATGAGGAGTTCAAAGTTTATTGGTTTGGTTTTTTTTGTTTGGTTGGGTTTTTTGTTGTTTGTTTGTTGTTGTTCTTGAGCTTTGTACTTTTACTTGTGTGTAAGAAACCCAGATGCAAGAAATCATGAGAGAATCAAACAATAGACTACATCCTCTAAATACATGCAAGGAATATACTCAAGCTAGTGATGCTGGCTAAGTCACTCTTTTCTTGATGCTGGCGAGTAATTTACCAACTTTACCAGCTCCCACAATGGATAGTAATCTGATATATGCTAGATTATCCTGGGTAAACTCTCACCATCCATATTAATACCCACTCTGGCTGTGATTATTGATCATCCAGCAGGAAGGTGATGCATTGCAAACACACAGGGCTGATGCTGATGTATTCAGGAGGTGTTCACCTGGTTAATGGGGTGCATCTCCAAGTGCATCCATCTTTCAATCATTTCAATCATGACTTCCTGCAAGGCTGCAGGTTTCCCTCAGGAGTCATCAGACCTTCTGCTTCTCCACCTACAGGGCTGACAAGAGATCCCTTCAGCCTCCTCCGCCCTGCCACGGGAAGGGGAGGGCACCTCCACTCTGAAGATTTAAAAAGGGGCCCCTGGACAGATAGGAAGGAGATCTTGTGCCACATCGTCCCAAGGAAAGAAGACTGAAGGTTTGTCACCAAGATAAGTATGAAGGTAAGTGAGAATTTTTTGGTGTGTAGGAAACATTTAGTTTGCAATTAATGCTTTTCTTTTTCATGTGAGTGCAATATCTAGGAACTGCAGGGAGGCTTAATAACTTTTCCTTAAAAATAACCTGAAAGAAATATACACATATATATATTATGTGTATTTTAAAAAACCACCAGTAGCACAACATGCTCTCAAAACCAGGATGAAGTAAACCACTGTGAAACATAAAGTTAGGTGCTCTGCTGCCCACCCCTGTTATCAATACATGAATAACAACATGGTCCATGTGAACAAGCAGAGGTGCAACTTGTGCACAGAGGATTCATGCTCAATGCTTCCATTTGCATGTGCTGCATCAGTGAGCAAGCTCCAAGAATCGAAAAAACCTGTCTTGTGACTTGTGTTAATCATGGTTGCTATTGATAGGATGCTAAATTTAAAACATTTTTCCTTTTTTTTGTTTTTACCTGAGGTAGGAGAGATTTGGTCTCCTGGTTGGTTTGTTTGTTTGTTTGGAATGACAAGCCCTCTGTATTTGCTTGTTGTCTACAGTTTGGTAAAATCAAGGTAGACTTTATACCATCTTTACACATTTTGTACATTATTCTCATTTCTGGAGGACTTGATGTCCTTGCAAACAGGAGCACAAAAAGTGCTCGTCTTGATGGCAGTTCTCACCAGGATGGAATGGATTTGAGAAAAAAGAATAAAGTTCTATTTAACATTAATCCTCTGATCAGATCAGTGTGCACTGCAACACCCCCTGAGCAAGAGGAGGTTTGGCAGCAAGACAGGGACAAAGCAGCAGCTGGAAACACCCTCACATTTAGACGTGAAGTTGGGAGGACGTGCAGATGTGAAAGGCTTTTCCTGCACCTTGTGGTTCTCTGTTGTGCACAGGGGCTGCATAAACTCACAGCGTCTGCCCTGGCCCTGCTCCTGGCAGCGTCCTTCATCGCCTTCTCCTGGAGTGCCCCTCAGGTGAGCTCAGGCTGGAGCTCGTGAAGCTCAGAGGTTGGTGCCGTTAAGTATTTGCCCTAATTAGCAATGGCATGGAATGTTGACATGTCTCTTTTCCCTCCTTTTTTTTTTTGGCATAAAGGCTCATTTCCAAAGGAGAAACTGGACTCCTCAGGCCATGCTCTATTTGAAGGGTGCACGTAAGTCCCGAGCTCTTTCCATTTTGAGGAGATAATTCTCTCCACCCCTGGGTTATTCCTTGGTTCCACACAAGCAGGAGATCCTGGGGATGCTGTGGAGGTAGAAGCTCTGAGGCTTGCAGGGAGGATGTGCTAATTGCACAGTGCTAATTATGTCACCTTTGGTCCCTGTATAGGCCATCCACTTCGAAGCTGGACTCAGTGGTCCTTGTGGGTCCTTCCCACTCAGAATATTCTCTGATTCTGTATTCGGTTATTTCTTCTTGTCTCTGAAATGGTGGCATTGTCAATGTTTTTTTTTGTAAGAAATCAAATCGGATAAAGCAAGTGTTGGAAGAAGAAATGGAAAAGAAAGGGCTGAAAATGCATAGGGTTTGAAACTTGATTGTAAAAACTATTGGAAAAGCAGTTTCCTTATCCGAAATAATCCCAAAGGGGTTTAAGACATACTGGATATACTTAAAATTTCTTATTCTTACTCAGGCTTTAATGAAACATCTCCTCAAGTAACAGGAGAACACACATTCCTGTTTCAAGTGTCCTGGAGCAAAGTTGGTGTTAAGACCACAAGCAACCTCTTCCAAGGAGAACTTAGATGTCAGTTTTATCAAAATTATGGTGTTACGGTTGTGTGAATGAAATTTTGAGTTTCTACTGTTAGTCCAGAGTTAAATATGAAAGATGAAATTTGGAGCCAAAGAGAGATTTTGTCCTTTGATCCAAACCATCAAATTTAACCGAAATACTAATATGAAAAATTGTATTCTTAATTGTTGATTTAAAATTAAAAGCTATCAGGGAGGGAGAGGAAGAAAAAAAGTTCCCTGTAATTTAGAAAAAAAAAAGGTCATAATCCTGAGAGAAATGCAAAAGGGAGATAATACAAATAATAGCAAAACAAAATAAATATAAGCTTCAAACACCTGCAAATGTAGCTGAAAGTTCTAGTGACTTTAATACAATTATTTCTAGTCATAAAGGCGAAGATTTTGACCATTTTTTGTTGGTTTTTTTTTTAAATTCTTCCAACTGAATAATGCACTGTGTTACTTCCCTACTGAGCTTTTTATCATTCTTATTGATGCATAGGAAGCAATGGGATTTTGTTGTGCTATTTGGGGATTTTGGTGGGTTTTTTTCATTTTTTAAATAGAAATACAATTTAAAAGGCAATACTTAATAGTCCAACAAAGAGAGTGAGGGCTCTTGACCATATAGAAAATTGAAAAAAGGAGATTTAGGGATTTTGAAGTTGCAATTACAACAAGTTTGGAGGCTGTTTTCACCCTTCTCCCACTGCTTTTGCAGAGGGACGTCGCTTCATCTCAGATGAGAGCCAGAGGAAGGACCTGTATGACAGAGTGCGGCTCGGTGAGTCCAGGAGCACAGGGGTGTGGAGCCCACCCACCTTCCCCCAGATTATGGGAGAAATCCATGGAAATGGGAGGGGATTTGTTTTCCTGGAGTCATAACCAAGGCAACAACTAACCCCCCTTTTTTTAGTCCCTTCATTCCAACCAGCACATGACAAAGACTGACTTTCCTCTCTGGTGCACCTGTGTGATTTCATTTACATAATTTCCAGACTGACCTGGCTGCTAAGTGGGATTTTCATCAGTGCTTTTGACTTTCTTTAAAAACAATCAAATCAAGCTATTAATTGTGACAAAAAACAAAAGCAACAAAAAACTGAAACAGACAGCATCAATCCATGCTAGGCAATGTTTCTGGAGAGAACAGAGTGTTGTAAAAAAAGTTAGGAATGTACAAAAAAGGAAAATGTTCTTTTTACCTTCTAAAGGACTTAGAAATAACCTCCCTTTAAAAAAGATTGCTAATCTCTCTTTTGTTATTTATCAGGCTGGTTTTGATCAGACAATGTTACAGAGTGAAGGACACAACAGTATTTTCTTGTCTCTGGGTCCCTAGTTATAGAAATAATAAAAAGGCAAAGAACAAAGTAAAGAAGTGCCTTCAGACACTAACAATCTATGCATCTCTGATTTTTTCATTCTAGAAACACGCAGCCAAAACACAAATCCTTTATCTCTTTCTGAAGCTGCTGCACTGTTTCTTAGTTCCTTACAGAAAGCACAAGAAGGTAAATGCACGTTTTGTCTTACTGTGACTTTTTAAAAGTGGTTTTGCAGTATTTCATTTACTAACAATTTAGCAAATTAATCCAAAAGGTCTGTTTTGAATGAAGATATTGTTCCACAGAGTGCATTGTACTGGAGTGTGCATTTACACAGATTAGAACATGAGCCTCATAATGATAGCAGGTAAATATTTGTACATTCTGCTTTTTATTTTCTTTTCAGATGTTTTCCTGGTTTGTACTCAAGGAAAGGGCTATTTGAATTGAATTTTCCAACCCAAATCTTTACTGGGGTTCCCTTTTCTATAGAATATTGCTTGCCTGTGAAATTCTTATTTGTCCATTGGATTTGGTGCAAAGGTTTAAAAGAACCCATAAGAGCCCCAGGAGAGGAGCTGTTGGTTTCACATCACCGGGCTGAGACCTTAAACCTTTGCTCTCCATGTCCTCTGTCCTTAAATCTTTCACCTCTTCAGCTACCACAGACTACTTTTTTTTTGTTTTGGAAATGGAGCTGGGGCTCTGTGCTCAGCCTTCTGTTCCCTACCCTGGCAGAACTCTGAAAAAAAAAAATTCAGTGGCATTTTGGAGAGAGAGATAAAAATGAGCATAGTGCTTTGGACAAAATATATGAGCAGTTCTAAAGTTAAATCAGTGACAGTGTCGTTTGTATGCCCACAAAATCCTCTGAAGGTGGACTTTTACAAATTTTAGTGGCATTCTCCTGTCTGCTGTTGCTGTAGGAGAGGTGATGGACAGCAACTGAGAAAAAAGGGTGAAATACCCGAGAGAAATAAGCAGAACTGGCAGCTTGTTTGGAAAATACTATGTGGAATAACATTTCCAACACTGTAGTAGGAAATAACCACTCAAACCTGGGTAAGCCATGAACTTTCAGATCAGCTGATTTTAGACTTGACTGAGGGCAATGTGCAAATGAAGAACAAATCCATTATTTTCTTCAGCATGAAAATTTTTTGCCGTGTGCTAACTTACTCCTCTGGACACGTTTTGTATCTTTGTTCTTCAGCAAACAGAAAAATTCCTACATTTAAAAATGAGAGAAGACATGATTTTTTTTTTAGAGATGCTGCCTCTCTTAGCTGAGCAGTCACGCTGCACTGAATCTGTGCCTGAGGCACATCTGAAAGCTGAAAACTTTGGCTGATTGAACTTTCCTTTATCTGCAACTTATTTCTCCCCATTGTGTCTTGTCTTACAGTGGAAGAAGAAAACAGTGATCACCGTGGCTACTTGACAGACAAACTATCAAACTGGTGAAATTATTTGAAATGTGTTTAACATTTGTACAGCTTTGAGCCTGAAAGCATAACTTGTTTAAGTAGAGTGTTTCATCCATTCTCACTGATTCTCACTGAATTTCCCAAAGGGTGAGGTGTTTTTACTCTGCAAAATTTTGAATGCAAAGGGAATAAAAGGTACTAGTTCAGAAAAGGAAAGCATCTGTAAAGTTCCTGCTTTCTTTAGAGCATTTGGTATGTCCCATCCGAAATTTAAAATACATGGTACCATCATACCTGAAAAGATGATTAAAGCTGTCTTTTTGGACAACCACTTCATTAAAAACAGTTTTTCAATAGTCATTGGGAAGCCTTTTACCACCTTCCACTCAGCTGAATATTGGAGCTTTTTAAACTGATAAAGAAAGATTCCTTCACCACTTCATTGACAGCCTTGTAGGCTGCTGATGGTCAGTAAATTCAGTGAGATATAAAAACATTCCAGCTGTGACTGAAAAGTTGTGATGGCTTTTTTTTTGGTTTTTTTTGGTTTTTTGGCAGGTGTCAGTCAGCACAGAATAAAATAGGCAGCAGCACTTTTTGCCCCAGTTCACTCCTGCAGAAATACTCTGAATAACCCTATTGAGCAAGCCCCACCACGTAAAGACAGTTTGGGGACAGGTCTTGCATTATCAGGGCCTCATTAATGACTGCATTGTGATTGTATTTTTTTTTGTTCTTTCTTTCTGAGTTGCAAAACTGGAATTGTACGTAAATCTGTTAATTACCATTCTGTGCTGATAAGGATGTATCTCACATTATTTATGTAGTTCTGTGGTCTTACTGGAAAGCCTTCTGTAGTTCTGATGTAATTAAAGAGTAGCCACATGATTTCTGTGTCCAAGCAACTATGTTTTATTTTTTTAACTTTCTACCCTAGTCATGCTCTTCGTCTTTTAAGGTTAAGTTCCTCTTAAGGTTAACTGTCTAAGGTTAAGTTCCTTTCTCATAAAACTGCCAATTAATTTTAACTCACACTATGATGTTGCTTCTCCTCAACACAAAGAAACACAGCCGAAGGAACAGAGGAATTAATTTTTATCATGGGGTTAGAGGCACTTTCAGTAGTTATTTATAGTCTGTATCACTTCATGGAGGAACTTAACTGGAGAAATCAAAGTGTCCTGCTTTGTTCATTTTTAAGCCCTAAGATACCTTCCAACAGCAACGTTCATTGTATGACAACACATTCATTATGAACTTCACCTCAAGACCAGTGGTATCCACCAGAATCCTGTCTTTAATTTAGTTGCCCTTTGTTCTGAGCATATTTGGAATATCTCAGGTGCATCTAAGTGGTTTTACAGGATCATCAGTCAGTGCTCAGACAAAAAGCAGCATAGAATCAGAGAACAGAATCCTAGAATGGCCTGGTTTGGAAGGGACCTAAAAGATCATCCAGTTCCAAATGCCCTGACGTGAGCAGGGACACTCTCCCTTAGAAAACTGAAAAGTAGAGGGGTCATACATCCTTTGGTTTATCAGTGTCTTGAAATTTATATGCCTCTGCCTGTCCCAGTGATACAGGAACTGTACTCACCCTACTCCCTGCTGATTTTTGTGCGTGTTCCTGATTTAAGGTCTCAAGCTTAAACAATTCTTCACAAATACCACGAAATGGAATAAACCTTCTGCCTCACTGGTGAGCTGTCTGTGAAACTCCAGTATTTTCCATCTGGAAGACAATCCCTTACGTAACAGATAGCTGCTACCAAGCTTGTCAGGTGTCAGTAACTGTTGGGAATGTGTGGTATTTAATTTAGGCAATCTGTCGCTGTGGCTGAATGAGAAGCTGTTCCCCTGATGCTATAAATTCAGCAGGCAGAAGTGGTTTGCTGTAGATGAATTGCCTTGTTAGTAATGGGTTAATCCTGGAATCAAGGCAGAACTTGATTCTAACACGAGCCCAAGGCATGGGGCAGAGGTCGCTTTGGCCACCGCAGGACCTGAATCTGAGAATTCAGATTCTACCTGTCTCAAAAGCTGTGCACTCTTTAACACCAGGAGAGTGCTCAAAGCACATGAGCGTGCTGAAATACACACAGCTCTACAACACAGCTTTGAAATACAAGCCATAAATAAAGATTTCTCAATTTATTTCTTTATGAAAACATTAACTTTCAACCAATACACCCTTTAAGTGTTCTTTCTTTGGGACTCTTTACACCCTTTGACTCTGGAAGGGAACTCTGATTCAGAGCACTTTGTGGAAGAAACACAAAATGCAGCTGTTCTCCACTTAGTAAACTGTGTGAAGGAAAATATTGGCTGTACCTTTGTTTTCACCACTTTTATATGAAAAATTATTCATTGTTTTAATTACCTTTTAAGTGGCTAAAGAAATAGTGACTCCTGTTAACGCCAAGTAAGTTTTTACCATAAAAGCCTGAACCTGATTTCTGAGAATAGTTGTTCTTCCAAGTATCCAAATCAGCTCAAGAATGAAAGTACAATTTTAAAACTGATATTAAGTGGCCAAAAAATACAAGTAGGCACATTGTCACTTTTATTCTGAATGGCCTATAGTGAGAACCCTGTCATCAAGCACTGGTAAAGTGTTTGAAAGGTAGGAGCCTAACCAATGTAGGACATCTAGGCTCACCCTGGGATTGACAGGAAAGGTAATTACCTCCAAGGCTTACATTGTTCTACCTGCTGAAGGACAGGATGAATTAATTCCTGGAAATGTCTTTTCTTGAACAGCATAAGAAATTTTTGACGCACGAACTTGCAAAACAAAAGATTGTTCTCCTTCCTAATGTCTTCATGTCAAGATGTGGTTCTGAAGAGCCTGTTCAGGCACTGTCTGCATCTCTAGGAGCTGAAATACTTCTAAAAGCTTTCTGTAAGGCAAATTAAATGTTTAGTTCTTGTTGTGAGGATCAGTTGTTCCCCAAGAACTTTGAAGTCTCAGGTGCTTTTCAAAATTACGTCTGGAATTTTTTTAGCCTTATTTGTTAGGATTAGGTCTTTTCTAGAAGAAGTGAAATAGAGGGTGGACTAATGGAAATTACTGATCTTTGAATGTTGTCACATTGCTCTGTGGCGTTTTGTCTGCAGGGGAAGGTGCTACTCAAGGAAATTTCGTCATGCACTTTAGCCAAGTCACATTCATTTCCCCCCAAAGCAGTTTGTTAACAAACTTAGAATCTGCAACAAGATGAAAATAAAAGAGACATACCAGAGGAATCAGAAAATAAACGGTCTGCTGTTTATTGTGGGTCTAAATGACCTCAGAAAGATGACTTCATTTGTCTCTAAAATTCAAATGCCCCCTGCATAAGAGTTTGTATTGTTCCACAGGAAGTATGTTTTACCACTGGATCAAGACACTTCTGTGTGTTGTAAGAAAATGTTTTAAATTATGTAAGCTTACAATAAACAGCATCAGGAAAAAGAAAGACCATTTTCTTTTCAGTGTATCTTCTTAAACTCTTCCAGTATATCTCCAGTGTAACACTTTTTTTTTTCTCTAATTTCTTGAGCTCTGGTTTAAAGTTCATGTTAATTTAGGAGGGGAAAGGGGGAAACATAAATGAAGCAGGAATTCCTTTGGGATACCCAAAATGTAGCTATTAGTGTAGACTATGATTAACACAGATGATTCCATAGACTAAGGTATGATCTACAGTTTGTATAAGCTCCTGAGGGGATTGTCTCATTCTCTAGTTTTATTAAGCTTGAAAAATCTCTTCTACCTCAAAGGGGCACAGACAAATTGTCATTTAAACTACTTTCAGGGTGAAATAATATTAGGCTTTCCAACAGTGTAGCTCAAGTTTAAGGTTCCCCTAATTATATCACACTGTCCTTAACACAAAGCTTGCCAAGCCTACAGGAGAAACTGTTGAGTGGATGGGGAGACCATGCCAGGGTGAGAGCAACCAGTTCAGTTCCTGTATTCTCCATGCTGCTTCTTTTTTCCCTGTGGCAAAGCTCCAAGGGTAAAGGGGGACTTGATGTTCTGCCTATCCCTTTCAGCTTCCTCATCCTCGTCGTATCTTTCATCCTCATCTTCGTCCTCAGCTTCGCTGTGGTGAGGGCTGGAATGCTGGGAGGCAGAAGGCGATGGTGGCACTGATGAAGGCCTGGGGAACCTGAAACCTTCCGTCTGGCAGAGAGAGAAGCAAGTTGAATGTATTAATTGAGTTCCTTGATTGGCTTTATACAGCAATTTAAGGCTATCATCACTTCACAGGAAGTCAGTGGTGGGATGTAAGCTAGACCTGCCCTGCACTTTAAAATTAGGCTTCCTTCAACCCAGATCCCCTCAGTCCTCCTGTGCCAGTAAGTACACACTTGCATGACAGAGAGCTTTACCCTGTGCCATAAACATCCTGCCCTTCCAGCACTGCTTTTTGCAAAACATGACTATCTTTACTGAGCCTTAAAACAATCAGCACAACACAAAATCCTTCTGTACTCTATAGTCAGAATATGTTTACTGAAATTCAGGCTTCAATCTGAACTTTCAAAACTTAACTTTCTAGTTATAACATCAGCATCTGCGAAACCAGAACCCAACAAGTGGTTTTGGTCTGAACCTCCTCTCTCCTTATTAAAAAAAAATTAGTTGCTCTTTGGACATTTGGTTTCAAATCACTTTGTTCTGACAGTGGACCTGAGCAGCCTCTCTTCTCAAACTGGTGCTAATCTGGACTAGGCAAGAACTTTGTGAAGGTGTGCCTTTGAAGTGACCCCTTGCAGCTCCAGCCAATGTACCATGTTCAGCCCTGCTTTCCCTAGAACATCCTTTCCCAGCTCCCCCTCTATCTGGATGGTGCAGAACATCTCCATGGCATTTAGCAGAAGCAAAAATTAGAAGCTGCCACTCTTGCAAGAGGAATTTCAAGGGCCAGTTCCTCAGCTGGTCTGAAGTGGCACAGTCCCATCCAGCTCAGTCTAAATCATCTGAAAACCTGTTCCTGTATCACACCTGGTAACCCCTGTGTTTGGATCTGATACCAGTAGGTCGTGGTTTAACCCCAGTCAGCAACTCAGCCCCGCACTGCCTCAGCTTGCTCCCTCCTGGAGGGGCCAAGGAGAGAATCAAAGGGGGGAAAGTGGGAAAGCTCGTGGGTTAGATTAAGACAGTTTAGTAGGGAAAGCAATAGCTGTGCACACAAGCCAAGCAAAACAAGGAATTCATTCCCCACTTTCCATGGGCAAGCAGGGGTTCAGCCATCCCCAGGAGAGCAGGGCCCCGCCACAGGTAGCATTTAATTGAAAAGACAAACAGCAGCACTACNAGTGGGAAAGCTCGTGGGTTAGATTAAGACAGTTTAGTAGGGAAAGCAATAGCTGTGCACACAAGCCAAGCAAAACAAGGAATTCATTCCCCACTTTCCATGGGCAAGCAGGGGTTCAGCCATCCCCAGAAGAGGCAGGGTCCCACCACAGGTAGCATTTAATTGAAAAGACAAACAGCAGCACTACAGACATTCCCCTTTCCTCCTTCTTCCTCCTTCTTCCTTTATACGCTGAGCATGATGCCTTAANATGCCATAAGGTCTGGAATGTCCCTTTGTCCAGGTGGGGTCAGCTGTCCTGGCTCTGACCCCTCCCAACTCCCTGTGCACCCCCAGCCCCTCACTGGCTGAGGATTCTGCTCCTCTCCTCACTGGAGTGGGAGAGGAGCAGAAAAGGCCTTGGCTCTGTGCAAGCCCTGCTCAGCAAGAGCTAAGACACCCTTGTGTTATCAGCACGGCTTTCAGCACAAATCCAAAACACAGCCCAGCTGCTGTGAGGAAAATTGACTCTGTCCCAGCCCAAAACAGCACACTTCTTACTGGAGACTGGATCTATAACTTGGTAAACTTTTAACTAGGAGTTCATACTTCCCTTCAGCTAAACCCAAACTTGCTAACTCTCTCCTCTCTTACACTCCTCCTCTCTCTCTTTGTAAAGCAGTTAAAATGAAGACGAACTCATCTCCAAAAGCAGACTTTACCTTTGGTGGAGCACTTGGTTCCATCTCAAATTTATCTGGGAATGTTCTGCTGAGGGCCAAGTGTCTGGCATGCATGTAATACTGCAACAAAACAAAGAAGCCATTACAAGTCATAGAAATCTTGGGTAGATTTAAGCAAGGGGGGGAAAGGAACATAAAATTAGTAGCTTCTAAAAGATGGTGCTGAACAAAGGCTAAACATGTTTTCAGATAAGCAAAATCCAGCTGATACCACTGCTTGTAGTGAACACAGTGCTGTGAAGTGATGAGCTGTTTATGACAGGTTCAGACCAAAGAAGTCTGGAACAGAAGCTGAGTAAGGTGCCTGTAAGATGTATCAAGATAGAAACTAGGACTTGTCTTGGTCAGTGTAGTTCCTATTGAGTGACAAGTATGCTTCATCCCTCAGGAAAGAACTGGGGTTTTTTTGACGAGGAAAATCTACATCTTTAAGTGTGCATATGTATTACACATAAGCTTTAGGCTCATCCAAAGTCACTTAGGACTGCACAGAAGCATGTTTGACAGTGACAGAGAAGTAACACTTATGAGTTTACTGATGCCTGGTATTTAAGAATTTGACACAAATGTTTATAGATCCACTATTTTCCTGAGTTTGCAGCACATGCACGGAAAAAATAGCTTGTTATATCCAGGTCTTATGCTGTGTTGGGAACCATATATATATTAAGTTTCTCACACAGGTATCAGAGCAGGAAAAGGTCCAAAATAGTTACAAAACTCATATATGTGCATCCACTTCTTCAGTCCAGTGGACTTAAGAACACTGCTTTGCTACTGTCTTCTTAGTAGGAGGTACTGAGGTGCTTTTTGTGTCAAATTAAAATCACTATTTGCATTTAAGGCACAGAGGTAGTTTAGGAGTGTTGAGGAGCCACAGGGCCCAGCAACATTCCATGAAGGACGGAAAGGATTTTTGGAAGTGTCCAGATGACTTTGGAGCACAAATCCTGCTTAGTGTAGGTGTTGCCATCAGCACTAAATTTTACACTGTCTCTAGCACCAGAAAGAGCTCGGTGTGAGTGCATTCTGCTCTAACCTCTTCAGTCTCTCCTTGCCACTGGATCATGGAAGGATTGCACTGAAATGTAAAAGCTCTGCCTCTAGCTCCCTTGAGAGGGCAATTTCAGCACAGGGCTGTGTCCTTGCATTGCAGCACCCTGCTGAAGGCTGTGGCTAGACCCATGTGCCTGGAATTTTTAATGCCTCTATCCCACCCACCCTGCCCAGGTATCTCCAGTCCAGGAGGTCCGAGAGCCGCTCGGTGCGGTTCCTCTGGATGATCCTCTGGCGCCGGTTCTGCTGGCAGAACCCGTACAGGAACTGGGTCAGCTGGTTGCACGACTCGTCCGGCGAGCGGAACCTCCTGTCCACGATGTAGATCCCTGAGGGAGACAAGAAAGGGCGAGGTGAGTGGGACTGAAGATGGGATCTGACCCCTTACACTTCCAATCTACCTTCTGTCATGTACCCTTACAAATATTACATGCAGGATATCCTTTTTAATGTTAAAAGGCAGCTACAACTGTAACATTTTTTACCATTCTGATGGAATGGAGAGATGCAGAGGAATATGCATTTTCTTTTAACTTTAATTTTCTTTACCTTTCAGGCTGAAATTCAGCAAATTCTTCAAAACTCAGAGGCTTTGTTGTTGCTGTGTAAGTATGTCCAAAAGGGTTCGAGTTTCTGGATAAAGACATATCATTTTTATCTCCCATAATTTTTAAAATACTGACTTCTTAAAGAAAACATAATCTAGTGCTTTCCTAGCTTGCTGTGGAATTCACAAGTGTGGATGGCCAGAATCAGGCTGTAGGAGAGAGGCTGTGGTTTCTGTAGAAATACAAGTGTTTCCATAGAGACAGCTAACTCACATACATCACTCAACAGACAATTCTGGCAGAGAGAGGGCAGAGGTAAGCTTTGCCTCTACGTAGTTTGTTGAGATCAATACTTTATTTTTGCCACCTTCCTTATACCAGGGTGTTGGGAAGAAGAGGGTACCAGACCTTGCAGCTCTCCTAATGGACATGACAGATGCACAGCTACCTTAATGAAGTGCCTGGTGCCAACACAGTAATTTATGTCAACTCACACCTATGTTTTGGCAGAGAAGAGCAAGTCACCTGTGCTCTGTGTATCTGAAGGGTCTCAAAGACAGGTCCACCCAGGCAGGTGCATCTATGTTTTGTACCTGGCTCTCCCCCTTGCCCCTAGGTCAGGAAAAGCTGGCACCAGTGTGGGTTGTCACTGCCTGATTGTGAAAACAAGCCAAGGTACTTGGAAAGAGGCCTTGTTTGGGCACGTATTCAATATTCACTTCAGCATAGAATTATAGAATGGTTTGGGTTGGAAGGGACCTTAAAGATCATCAAGTTCCAGCCCCCTGCCATGGGCAGGGACACCTTCCACTATCCCAGGTTGCTCAGAGCCCCATCCAGCCTAGCCTTGAACACTTCCAGGGAAGGGGCACCCAGTTAGCCCTAGCTAGGTAAGGAGGAAAGGACAGGGAGGGCTGTGCCTCGCTCTGTACCTTGGGGAGGCCGAGGCTTTAGTGACAACTGCACCAGTTGCCCTAAAAGGAGGATCTACTGAGGCAGAGGATGACTCAAGAGGCATAATTGTCCTGACATACCAGGCATTGGCTTCCTTCCTTCTCACCACGCTCCAGTCATATAACATTTGTAAAGCTTCCCGATCAGATCATTATTTGAAGTAGATTCCTTGTATTTCCACAGCTCTTTTTTTTCTTTTTTCTTTAGAGTACATGATAATTTAATGTTTGTTTGGTGAGGGACATATTTCACTGGTCTCAAAGTGCCAGACTATTACAAGAGAAGCAGACTTTCCCTGCTTCTTTGGAAGGCTCAGAGTGTTATAATGCAACTAAAGGGAAGTGATGGGAGACTCTAGACTGGTATGAGCACTGACGGGTTTGGAAGGATGCAGCAGACAAAAAATTAAAGGGAGGCAAAAGAGAAATAACCTGGAAAGGGTTTGGATAAATACAACAGCTGAAATTACTTGTCCAACTTAACAAGATATTTAGAGCTCTGAATATATTCCCCCAATGAATTCCCTTGTCCTAGAGAAAACACCAAACTGAGGAGTAACAGCATGGTTGCTGTGCTTTTTGCTTTCCTAACTCAGCGGTGATATTTTGATATGCTGTTAAAGTTTTTACCATAAGCTGCTGGGTCAGCAACATGTTCCTGCATGAAACAGCCGAATCCAGAGAGGTTTGTGGTTACACTGGGAATGCCCATCACAGTACACTCAGCTGCAGAAAGAAACAGGCAAAAAGGGTTTCAGGGCAATATACCTGCAATGGTTTCACTTGAGAAAAAAAAAAAAAAGAAAAAGAAACAGGCAGACAGAAGGCCCCATAACACTAGAGCTGTTCGGAAAATGTCAAGTGAAGACTAAAATAATGTTTTGTTGTGGATTCTGAGAAAAAAAAAAGATAAAAAGAAATTTTCATCATGAAATTCACACTGTGTTAGCAAACATATCTTTGCGTTTCAGAGCAGCTAAACTGAAAACTTTCTGGGAGTGCAATTTTGAAACAGAGAACCCCAATATATGGTCAGGACTATTTGGATTTTATATTGGAACCTGATGTACACCTATGTTCATTAGTTGTTCACAACTCCTTACAAAACCGAATCTCTTAGGAGCAGGAGCATATCAAACTTTGGATTTTGGTATTCATGGTTTGCAAACAGGTCTTTATAGCAAGAAAAAAAAAGCTCTCTGCATTTTCAGAAATTTCCAGTTAATTCAATGAGATTCACTACCAATGCGTGTATTTCTGGTGAATTACTTAGCTATGGTATTACATAATTCTCTCAAACCTGTTATCTTGAATTAAATCCACTGAACTATGTCGACTGGTATCATCAGATTTCTTGCCCTGCTTTTTTTAATATGTACATTCCTGCACACCTTCTTTTAAAATCCTTGAACCAAGTGAAGAGTTAAGTTTTTAAAAATTATTTTTTGTTCCAAAGCCATAGAAAAATCAAAAGACTACACATTAGTATGGGAAAGAGTCCAATTGCAGGGACAATTTTGCCAGCAGTAAGACCTTCGCCTGGCAGGGGAAACAGAGTTTAAAGAGATTTTCCAGCACTCCAGAAGGAACTGGCTGCATCAACAGAATGGGTGTTCATCTTTCCACACTAGTTAAGGGTACAGAATTCCTACCTGGAGTGTAGCCCCAGGGTTCATAGTAAGATGGGAATACACCAAGGTGGCAGCCCCTAACAAACTCCTCATAGTCCAACGGCAGCAAGGGGCTCGTTGAAGAAAGAAACTCTGGATGTAAGATCACCTGGATATTCAAAACTTACATTAGAGGTGAAAGAAAACCATCATCAATATATTTTAATTACCAATAAGCGTACGCCATTTATTTACCCTGGTCTTTTTCTAAGGATCTGGACAACACCCCCTTTGACCATCCATCTGTTATCTAACCTACTTCCCACAATGAAATGTATCCTGCCTCTGTGCATTCTTGTCCTGGAAATAGTACTGATAATGAACCCATTTTTTTCCCTAGACAGATATTCAGCTTTATCCTTCTTCATCAAGGAGGCCCATGTGCATTGAGAATTAGGCCTAATGCTGTGGCATTTAGCAAGATTTGGTCTGTTGTACAAAGCTATAGAGGATTTACAAGGGTCTGGAGTGACAGAACAAGGGGGAATGGCTTCACACTGACAGAGAGCAGGTTTAGATTGGACATCAGGAAGAAACTGTTCCCTGTGAGGGTGGGGAGGCCCTGGCACAGGTTGCCCAGAGAAGCTGTGGCTGCCCCATCCCTGGCAGTGTCCAAGGCCAGGTTGGATGGAGCTGTGCACAGCTTGGGATAGTGGAAGGTGTCCTTGCCCGTGGCAGGGGTTGCAGTGAGATGATCTCTAAGGTCCCTTCCAACCCAAATCATTCTATGATTTTATTGGGATGTCTCATTAGGAGGAGGCCTCAGGCAGACACAGCACTTCTGAGCTTCACAGCATGCCCTGACATAAAGGAATGTTCACTGTACTCAACAGATCTCCCAAGAATGGAGGGAATTTTGAAATCAGACACATTATAGCCCTGTCACCACAAACATGTGCCTAGGCCAACTGATGTTGCTGAAAGACAGCTCTCAGGACCCAAGTTATTTATCTGCATGACTCTGCAGGGCTTGGGGTCACTGCCCCACATCCACTGCTTAGTTGAGAAGTGCCTTGTATGTGGTGCCCCATCAGCTTCAGGAGGAAGAAATGTGGGGGAATGGTTTAAACTGCTCTGTGTTTATTTCCCTGCATGAACATACCACAGCCATTATTCCATGCCCAGGATATGCTTTTATCTCTTCTTCATAAGATTATCATGCTACTGTAATTGTTTACTTGAGTAAATAAATGAATGTACTCAACCAGTAAATGGGCTATAAACTCATTTTGCAAGCTTAGTTGATCCCTGTGATTCCACTGGCATTGCTGAGGGTATTTTTCACATGCCAGCTGTGTCTGCCTGGATATATCATACCTCTCTCAAAATTACTTTCTATTTGAAGTTTATAGAATTTTTTTTAATGATATTCAGCCCATTAAGTATTAAGCCTGTTCATGTAGGAGGTAATTTTTCGGTGGTAATAACAGTTTTTTACAAACTTGACATCTGCTGAGAAGCAGGAGGAGATGTTTGCTGTGTTATATCCTATTAGCTCTCTAATGCCTTCAAGCAGTTAATTCTGAGGCATTTTTTACTACATTTGTACTCAGTACATCCTTTCCCCCTACTTTTGTTACATCTAGTGTGTTATTACCATATCATGATCCCAGAATTCACTGGAGTTAATGTTCATATGTTTTATAGCCATGAGTTTAAAAAGAAACTGAGAATAAGTGATATGCCATTGTTAGAGATACCTTGGATCTGGCTTTAAAGAAAAGGGTTGGAAGAGGAAGAATCTGCAGTTTTATATGCTACTTTGACTAGATAGATGTTGAGATAGTCATAGTTAGAATGTCAGAGATTGCCAGAAAAAAACCAGCTTTGGCAGACCTGTGAAAGCAGGAGCTGATAATTTCTGTGGTTTGACAAGGTAAACATGGAAGTAAGGAAAGGATTTATTTGCAAAAATTTAGTTTCAACAGGTGATGTAAACATGAGCAGGGCATGAACAGGAATTCTTTCTGCTCAGGGTCAAATCCCTGGTTACCTCCTACAGCAAATGCTGAGTATCAGTGTGCTGCTCTTAAGAGATGAATCAATACTCCAGAAATATCTGTGCTCAAACCCTGGACCTCCAGGGTTTTAAGCAAGTGAATCTAGGACAGAGTTTTACATTTGGGTGCAAATGACCTATGGCACGTTCTTGATTTCAGGAGTAGCAGCTCGTCATTCAGTGCAGGAGACAGCAATGAAAGCAACTCCCTAACCTTGGATTTCTAACTTGAAATCAGCTTGGCAAAAGAGCACCTGAAGGATCTCTGTGCAGTAAGAAGTTGTTACTCCTGCAAAGGGAGGAAGAGAGAAGCAGTACTCTAGGAGTACAATACCACCCATCAAGAATTTAACTGCACACCCCATATTAACAACCCAGACCGAGAATGTTTGAAGGAATTCCGTTTTGTATCTAGAATGAGGAGGCCAGAACGCACCTTCACACGGTCTGTGCGGTTGTTGAACAGGCCAATGCGCCGAATGGTGTTGAGGATTGGGTCATTGCTGTCATCAATCATGTTGTGGGTGGTCACTGGAGGCAGAGAGTGTCTCTGAACACAGAAAAGGCAATCCATAAATCAGACAAACTCTCAGCAAACAGTCCTGTTGCCATTTCCTAAGGCTACTGGAAGCCAGTGGCAGATTTTGCCATTGATGAGAATTGGCTTAGTTTACCTCAAAATAAATGAATTTGTACTAACTTTTAGAAGGGCCCACCATTTAATTTCGAAGATTTTTAGTCAATGTTGTATCCTCTTAGAGTTTGATTTTACATATTTAATAGAATTGGAAGAATCTAGGCTTCAGGAACAACTGAAAGTTCATACTTGGTGCAGAATAAAAGAATTAGGAGTGCATGTGACTGAAGGAATATCCATGGACTCCCCAAAATAATAGTTTGGGTCATACTCTCATTAAAAACAATCAGAGCTGATTTTAAATGTTACTGATGAGAAAGATATTTGCTGAAAACTTCTTGCCAGTGCCCACATATCGCTATATCTCATACACAATCCTTTTAGAACATCACATTTATTATTTAGATTAGATGTTTGTATAAATAACACATTTTCTGACCTGAGTTGAAAAGATGGCTCTTTTCATAATGGTTATGTCATCTCGGTCAAGAATCTTGTTCAAGTCTGGGATTTCTCCTCTGCAAAGGAAACACACAACCAATTTTACCAAATGACTCATTATCCTCCTTGTAAAGAAAATGAAGAAACGGCCAACAAGGTCTGATCTGAAGTTTGCTGATATCAACACAAACATTTCCTTTGTTTTCGTGCCCCTTCTATATTTCCTATGTTGTGTTCTCCCATATGCTTGCTGACCTGCTGATCAGCTTTCAAAAAAACCCTAAAGAATTGGTTTCTTCTGTTTTTTGGACACAGCTTGTTTTTACTGTGCTTTGGGTCATTCACTTCTAACTGTCTTCTGAAATGATATGTCTGAATCACTACCACATATTACTTGGTCTCTGGTGCTTTTTTAAGCTGAAGTAGCTTGTTTTTGACAGTGGATAAGCCTTTGTATACTTAGACATCCCCTGTGTCTCTTACGACTCCTTCCACCATGGGCTGCTAATACCTTTAATTTTTTCTCTGTGATTTGCCTATTAAACAAGTATCTTGTTTATGGTCCCCTATCTTTCTCCCATGCCCTCCTATGGATGTCAAAATTCCTTACACAAACAGCAGAAGCACAGAAACAGCACAGGTAAAGCCACCTGAACATGTGGCTCTGCAAGGCAGAGCAAAGCAACCTCTTCACTCACTTCAGCAGGGCATTGTAGAGTTTCCTTCCAAACTTTTCTTTCACAGATTGTGCAGTGTCCCTAGGAAGATAAATGAATATATGTATAAAACAGGAGAATCCAGGACAAAGACAGTATAGAAGAGACTCTTGCTGCTGGAAATTAAACTGATATATTGATGGAATCAAGGATGCAGAGGCAGACAGAGGTCTGCTTCTCAAAGCTCTTTTCTCCAGCCAGCAGCTGTGCTGATGGATTCCAGCAGAGCTGAGGATTTGACCTGCATCTACAGATGAGTGCACTGGGAAAGTGAGAGGTTAGGGATTCCTTCTAACCCTCTGCTCTGATCAATAGACCACATGTCAGCTGTGAAAAAGCAAGCACATGTATGACCCTAGGTACTAAAACATGATCATTAATAATGGTCAGAGAGATCTCCAGCTTCGTTTGACCTAGAAGAGAGATGCAAGATATAAGAGTTAAACCAATAGGGATTTTCAATGCAAGCTTCCCCCTTCACTTTCTGCCCTATTTCCCAACTCAAAGACTTTTGGAAACAACTGTTACACTAAAAGGTAGCTTGTCCTTATTAGTCTGCAAAACAAAAAACCTTCCTGAAAAGCTCAGGCCAAGTTTTAAGCTACTAATGAGGCCTGTGTCAGACAAATGTTATATTTTAGCTAAGGAAGAACTCCAGTGAACCACTACTCTACAAGCAAAGAGTCATTTTTATTATTCTGCCCCTGGCTGAAAGTTTTGTTGTCAAAACAGCAAATGCACTCTAAATTTGAGTAAATCCACTGTGAATCAAGTTTATCTTCACTGCACCTTTCCTGCCTTTCTGATTTCTAATTATACTTTGGGCTAAGACAAAACTTCTTAAGTGAAATCCTGAACTTTACCAAGCTGGGAATCCACATTCCTGGTTTTAGGTTCTCTCTCCCAGCTCACATAGACACAATAGTGGATGGTGAATTTTGGGTGAGTTGTAAAGCAGCCAAATATCAAACCACACTGATCCAAATCCCAGCAGGATAGTTCCCACATGACTGTATTTTCATAGACTGCCATGCACTATATCCATAATTTAACCCAGATGGTATAGACTGCTTTTTCAGAAGCAGAGAAAAAGAAGGATTTTATATCCCAGGTCAGCCATCACTTATTAATATTTAAATGCTATATTCCTTTATAAGTGCCAGCCTCTTCTTGTCTTTAATTTCTGTGGCATCCTGAAAATCACCTGATATTATCATGTAATACTACTAGCAGGTGGGCTTATCCTGGAGTTCAGATTATGACCATGATAATGCTGCATACAGTGATGCAGAGGGTCTTTTGCTTTTTGCAGAGAAGAACAGCTGGAAGCAGCATTTTTATGTGTGATTTCACATTTTCAGTGTTACATTTACTGTTATTTTCGTGCCTGCATTACGGAGTAGCAGAGAAATAACCATGCACTAGAGAGACAACACGGAAAAGCCTTTGCATATTTCATGTAATCTAAACTTTCCTAACATCCATATATTGTTTATTTCATACGTACCTGTTGTATTCTATTCAGACATTACATCCTTTATATCAAGCACAAAGCAGAGGCCAAAAGCATTTCAGAGAATGATTCCTGTGACTCATCACACTTCCAGAGTGGGATAGGATGAAACATAATTTGGACTGAACCATTACTCTCCACTGGCAGTGAAGGCAGCTCAGACACATTATTTTTAGGAAGCCAGGGATGGACAGTTAATTCCAGTCTCTGCACTGGTGGTCCCTGCTTCCAGAGTGGCAATAGAACCAGGTAGAATGTTTCCTGTGAGTCACAAGAAGTTGCTAAATTATCCAGAGACAATTTTGACAGCAGAGAGATTTCTCATATCTGCCTACTTTTCCAGATATGGCAAAAGTGACCCGATTTCAATGATCCTTGTTGAACTATTTCTGTCACTGTTTTTGTAGAAATTTAATATCCATTAGTCAAGTACTTCAGCTGCACTACTGATATCCAGAAAACTGAGTCAGAGATCATTTTCTGGAGGCATTAATGAGCTGACACAAAAAATAATATCTTTCTCTTCCACAGTGCCTTTCATCTTCAGGTCTCTAAATTGGTTAGACTCCTGTCATTTCATAGATACAGAACTGGCATCACAAAGAGGTTAAACACAGTGAGAGATGGGCGTAAAAGCAGCAGCTAGGTCCTGTGGGGTTTAGTGCCTCGGTTTTAACACCAGTTTCCTTACTTCTGCACGTTTCCATTTCCCTGCTTACAGAATTATTCTGTAAATATATTGTGTGCGGTGGCATTTTTGACTTTTTAAAACAAAATTCCTCCTCGATAACCCACCACTGATTTTCTTCATGAATTTGAAGTTTCAGTGTTGCCACATCACTTAGTTCAGAACTACCTCACAGTAGATGTCTTCCCTGTACAGAATCACACAGCAGTTAAAGTGAAGTGAGGGTTAATCCTGCTCCTGCTTTGCTTTTTTGTTTGGATCATTGCAAAGTAGCAAGTGCTGTGACAATTTTCCCTTTGTAGATGTAAGTTTCACTGCTTGGTTATGGTCACTGCTTGTTGTAGTATGTAGAATATAGAAAATTAGAGACAATTGTTATAAACAGTGCAATTTCCATATTTCTAAATAAAAGAAATAAAAAATATAAATAAAAGATAAAATATAAAAATACATAAATAAAAGAGGACGTGTAAATAATTTCTTTTTCCCACAGAGAAGCTCATTGTGAAAAATGAGCAGGCAGTCTCTATTTTGTGGGAGCTCTATGGCACATCCAGAAACAGCCAGAAGACTTCCAGAACACTAGATTTTCTTGAACATTTGACTTCGTTGCTGCAAAACAAGTACTACTGCTAATAGAATGGCAAGGCAAGTTAGCCAAAAATAACTTTGGACAAAAAAAACCTAAAAGGAGAAATATTTGACCTTATTTATCTTTCCCATCTCTTTTGTCCCTGAAGTACATTCTAGTTACCCACAATCCTCAATTTTAGCAAAAAGAAGGAGTGTTATTCTCCAGCTGAAACTTTTGATGTATCCACAACAGACTGTACCAGGGTGGGAATGGCAATTACCAGAGCTGCTTCCGGACTGCTTGTCCTTTCAGGGTTTCCACATTGAAATTGTTGGTCTTTGCTGGCATGATGAAGAACACAATAACTGTAACATCAGTCTTGTGAACCTAGAGGACAAGAAATGGAGAGGAATTAAAAAAAAATATCTCCCTACAGGGTATCACAGCCAACTTTAAGAATTAGTCACAGGAAACACCAAATGCACTTTGGTTTTCCAGGAAGGCTCTCATCTTGTAGCTCTTGCTACAGATGAAGTTCTGTCAGATCAGAGATCAAGACAGAGATGTTACCCAGTTTCAATCTGGGAAATCAGATCTTTCTGAGCTCTCATGGTTTAGAAAACATGGCTTTGGATGTGCACTTAAACTGCAAAAAAGTAAGAATCCTACACACTTTCTCACCTGACACAAACTGTATTGGCTCAAAGGAGACAGTGATTGGTTTACTGCCTGAGGTATGCCTGGGCATGAGATGAGGGATTCCCTACAGCAGCAGGTGTATGGGCAGAGAGAGAGCAACCATTTTCTACCTGAACACCTGGCAAAGAACCTACCAAACACACAAAAAGCCACGAGTAACTTCTAGCTCATCTCTCCCATCCAGCTACTTCAAAAGCAGGAAGCACTTGCTGTAAATTCTGACCCCTTATTTCTAGACAGTTTCTCCTGTGGATGAACAAGGTTCAAAATACCAGGTCCATGCCTTGCTGCATGAATGAGGTTTTACTCCTGTCAGCAACTGTTTAAAGAAAAGCTGAGGGTGAACTCTGTTCAGAGCTGTAAAAATTAAATTACTTTGAACTGCGTCCATTTCAAATTATAGATACACAAACATGCCGTTAGTGTGCTTCCTCTCAGACTGACATAGAGGGAAATGTGAAGTATAAAATAACCTATGGGAGTCATTTATCATGTTAATGTTAATTCATGTTCTTCCCTTCCCTCTCTTCAAAGCAGGTTCCAATTCCATCAAGCCACGATCCCAGTGTGAATTAAGAATCTCTCCCAACATTCCTATTTTATTTCCAAAATTTTAGTGAGGTTTTCAAGCAGCAAAGGAAAAAGTCTCTATAAAATAAAACAATTCCATGCACTGATATGTAATTTTTAAGTTCAGGCACACCACTGGGACCTGTTTAGGAAGCACCATCATTTCCAGATTTGTAAGTAGTACAGGTAGTCTGCTATTCCCAATGGAATTACCTCTTGAAATAATTACAGAGCAAGTGTTGTTTGAACAGCTAACCAGATGCTGGCATCCACACTGGAAGAACAATGCAATAAATCCAGGCTCAGCTTATGGGAGAAGCAACAGTACACTGTTCTACAGAGCTTGGGAAAACTAGCCCCAGTTTCCTTTAATTTCCATCAGCCTTGCTTGCCATGGATATTATCAGGAAGAATTTCTTCACAGAAAGGGTGATCAGGCAGTGCAAGGGGCTGCCCAGGGAGGTGGTGGAGTTACAGAATCACAGAATCACAGAATTGCCAGGTTGGAAGAGACCTTCAAGGCCATCGAGTCCAACCCATGCCCCAACACCTCAACTAAACTAAACCATAGCACTGGCACTACATCCAATCTCTTTTTAAACACGTCCAGGGTTGGTGACTCCACCACCTCCCTGGGTAGACCATTCCAATATTTTATGACTCTTTCTGTAAAGAACTTTTTCCTAATATCCAATCTATATTGTCCTTGGCGCAGCTTAAGACTGTGTCCTCTTGTTCTGTCAGTTGTCACCCTCCCTGGAAGTGTTCAATAAACATGACTCCTAATTAGACCATGGCTCCTAGTGCCATGGTCTAATTGACAACGTGGTGGTTGGACAAAGGTTGGACTCAGTGATCTTGGAGGTTTTTTCCTACCTTAAGGATTTTATGATCTAAATCATTAGCTGCAACAAGAGATTGCTGCAAAAATTGCTCAGCCAGTTCTTTCCCTCTTATCACATGAGACCTTCCACGTTATCAGCATTCACAGATAACAGCCATGTAAATGCCATTAACAGGTAGCTGATGTTGCACAGCACTGCCAAACTGACTTATGTTGTGGAAGAAATACTTCCGTTCTGTGAGGTGATTTGTGTCAATGAAGGGATTAAGAATTTCCAGAAAATCCAGAGGCTCTAATGGCATATTAATAGAAGGTGGTGGTAGGACAAGTGTACTTAGGGCTTTGATTCTTTAGTAATTAGTGATTCTTTCATCCGTGCTGACGATGCAGTATCATAATTTTTATCCAGATTTTCCATATCATTCAACTGATAAGAGTACAAAAGCCAGACTCTGGGACAGCTAATTGACCCTTGCCAGACGATTGAAAAGCAATTAGCATTTTTTCTGGGTTTTGTTTTCAAAGTACCAGTCTTTGGGACACGTCTGGAGACATTTTCAATGCCCTCACTGTAAGTGGTAAGGGGTCTGCTCTGTGATTACAACAAGGCCTTGCCCTTATCTTCATGGAAGTACTCCATAAAGGCATTTAGAAACATTGCACTCATTTTGTAGCTGAGGAAACAGGACCATGGAGAACTGCATGGCTTCCCTTTGCTTTTCACCAAGGCACTGTCACTGTGAATTTTAATGCAACATTCCCATCCAATGGGGCAGAAGTACTCAGAGATTTAAAAGATCATGATCAGGTCCTAATGAATTAAGCAATTTGCTTAAAAGGATGTTTTTAAAATGCAGGGTTAAAGGCTTACTTTTATTTCCATTATAATACGTAAACCATCAGGGCAAACTCTAGAATACTATTTTAACTACTTCTCTCTAAAAGCCAGGGAGGTAATAATGGATTAATTTCCTGAACTGTGTAATGAATTATTTTTAAGCTGAGATCATCATATACTTCTATGGCTCAGGGAGAGAGCTCTATGAAAACTGTGAATATCCCATAATTACTTTCCTATAAACCAGAGTATTGAAAGGGAACTCTTGCAGGTGACTTCCACGGTATGGTGAGTTTGAGCATAAGCTCTATGCCTTCAACAGCTGTGTAAGCTTTCTTACCCTCAGCAAAAAGTTTAATCTTGATAAGGCTTCTAGAAACATATCAGCTCCTTTGTTGGAAAACTCGTATCTCCCAGCAATGAAGAAAAACAAGGTCTTGTCAAGATTGAAGTCAAGGTGGCTGAAAGCAAGAGAACAGACAAGAACAAAGTATGTCTCGAGATATAATCAAACAAAACACACAACAGCTTTCTATTCTGGAGGAACTTATTATCCCAAGAGAAAAATGAAAGTGAGGCTTTTTTGCTGTGCTTTAAATTGACTATCTTAATCTGACAAACTGCATCTTGGGTAAATAACAAACAGATCAAGATCTGCTGTCTGATATCATAATCTGTTAAGCAGAGTTAGATCTGGTGTCTAAAATTCCCTTAGCTTCTGACTGAGAAATCCCAGACAGATATTTGAATAAGCTGGTTTCAACATTTCCACTCCTCTATGAAGTACTTGTTAGTCCTCCTGCTTTGGTTCTTGCTTTAAATAGTGCTGGACAAGCGTTGCTAATTTTTGAAAAGTAAAAGCATACCCATAGAAATGACCTCGAATGAACTCTTGGATCCTAGCCTTGTACATGGAATGCAAATTCTGAAACTCATGCATTGCTGAAAATTTCTTAATGTTCAAGCCATTTGGGGTGACAACATCTGGAAAAGCAGAGAAAAGGCAGAGGTAGACATCTTCAGAGTCAGAGAAATCTTTAAGGAAAGAACCAACGTGTGTCTCAGCTTCATGTGAATAGGTTATGTCTTTATGTTACTCATGGGGAGGGAACAGCACTGCCTCCACAAGGCTCTTGCATGTGGCTCTCCACTGTCTGCAGCATCAAAGTAGCTTTCACCTGTCCTCAGCACTGGGTAGACCCTGCCCTTTTGTCCCATCAAGACTCCAGTAATGTCTCCATTGAGCCATATGTTTGTTGTGCAATTTGCCCTTTACCTCTTTCTCCCTGATATCACTGTTGCCTGCTCTGTCGCTATAGACTGAGAGCCCCTGGAAGCAGAAACTGTGCTGTACTATGCCCTTGTTTACTGCATGGCACAAGAGATATCCACTCTATCAAAACTTCAGAGGATCTATCAAAAAAGGGAGCATGTAAGAAACCTTTCTAAAATAGCTTCTTTGCAGTAATCTGTTGCATTTCTCCTAAAAACAGCCACAGAACAGCACGTATTAAATTTTTACTGCTGCTCTCCTCCAGGATTCTAAAGGATCTTACAATTAAAATTTGTTCATTTCCAGCATTTTGAAGGTAAAGTTATAGGATATACGCAGAGGACAGACACTGAAATTCAGTCACTCTTACCCTTCCTGGTAGACCACAGCTGCTATTTAAAGGCTTGCCCTAAATCCAGTCCAAGTAAATGGAAAGAATGCCATTTTCTTTTCTTTGAGCTGGGTTATGAATGGAAATGAAAGGGAAGGCCAGTTCCTCAGCAGATGTATTTCATGGCAACACAACTGACTGAAACAGACTTACACTAATTTATGATGCCAGAGATTCTTCAAATACAAATAATCTCCAAAGAAACAAGAAGCACTAAATGTTAGGGGATATAGTGGTGCAGATTCCATCCTTGTTCTCCTGAAAAGCATCATAACCATGAACTGGAGTAACTTTAAAAGCCCTGTGCAACATCCAAAGGCCCTTCAGTAAGGTATGATTCCCTACAACACGTGGTTCCTGCAAACCAAACAGCTCCTCCTGTGATCTCAGTGCTCGTGGTTCATCCTCCCATACACCAGGGTTACTCATGGGAGTACAGCCGCTTGCTTGCCGCTGATACAGCTCTTGGACATCACTGTTGTCGTGGTCCTTCGGCCACAGGTGCCTGACATTCGCTGTCCCCACCACTTTCCCCATCAGCAGAGGTTTGCCTGTCTAGCATTACATTCTGACAATATAAAACTGTCTCTTATTTCTGTGCAACCTACAGGGACTTCTTTAAAACACCTCTGGCTCCTCTGGTTGATTCCATGTCCAGGTGATCTTAAAATAAGTACAATCAGTTCTCTATACACTGTCCAGTCCACTTGCCTGACATTATGCAAATGCCACGGCCATTTTTAATTAGTTCCTTGAAAATTACAGTCTGCTTCAGCAATATATGTGTTTCCCTGCCATGTAAGTGATCTCTGATTAAACTTTCACCTGTAAAATATCCTGAAACACTCTAGGTTAAACAGCAACAGATAAAAATATAACCTTTGGTGGTAACCATGAAATAGCAAAAGTCTTGATGGATCTGTCTCTGGAATACCCCATTTGAAATGAAAGACCAGGAAATCTTTACTTGTTAGGTACTTAAGATTTGGGTTTCACTGACAAAACAGTCTTGGTGGACCTGACAAGAAACCTTGGGCTTTTACCTTCTCCTGCCCAGCACTTAAAAATTCTCTGAACAAAGACCTCTGGGGGGAGGCAACAGAGCAGAAACACCCTCCACTGTCTTGTTCTGCATGGAAGAACTGGCTCATGCAGGACATGGCTTTGAGACCTCAACCATTTCAAACTCTTCCCAATAAAGGAAGAATCCCTGCCCAGGTATTTCTGGCCAGCTTCTTTCCCCTCTCACATTTATTTATCAGGGAGTTTTGGACACTCTCACCCATCAGCAGCAGCCTGTGTATATTATCTGAATAACCTATTCCCATGTCCTTTTGTTTAACTGCAGCTTCATTTAGCCTTTCATGAGGATTGGGGCTCAATCCATCTCTTGTGTAAGGCTTTGAGATGCATGACAGATGTGGCGGCCCAAAGCACCCTGTTCACTATTTCTGCTCAACATACAGGAATATTTTGAACATGTGTGCAGGATGAAGTGGCTAAAGAGAGCTTGGTCCCTATGCTAACTGGTTTGGGTTTATTTTGTTGTTGTTGTTTAATGAATTAATGACATTTTTGTTTGAAAAATCCTCCCAAGTAGGTCAAATCAGAATGTTTTGACTTCTGTATTTATACGAAAGAAACTGGCATTGATTTAAATAATATTAGCACAATATGAAGTATTCTGTTGATAGATCACCAACATTCAGGGTTGACTTGTACTT
The DNA here is from genome assembly GCA_013397975.1 of Machaerirhynchus nigripectus. Lineage (NCBI taxonomy): Eukaryota > Metazoa > Chordata > Aves > Passeriformes > Dicruridae > Machaerirhynchus > Machaerirhynchus nigripectus. The sequence goes on along the minus strand of VZRQ01005776.1, from coordinate 811,036 downwards.
TTTCAGAGTTTCCTTCTGTGATTTTGATCAAATATATACAGTTAGGAAGCCTAGATGTAGAACTCAAGCGATACCTGAGTCTCTTGGAATTTTGATTTAAAGTCTTCTCTACTGCTAATGAGAAATATGTTTCATATCTGAGTGAAAACATTAGAAATCCCATAACATCAGTTTTCAAATCACAGGAATATAACTTATGATCACTGACAGAATCTTGCTGGGTACATCAAAGATACTCAAACTTTTGAGAAATATGCTTTGATAAATTGTTGGTCACATAACAACCACAGCAGGTAGGATCAGCACAATGCAAGCAGTCATTCTGCCAGGTTTAGACTGGCAAATTGGCCTTTGTCCTGCTGCAAAAGTTCTCTATGCAATCAAGTTTACCAAATTTTAAAGGGACTTTTCCAATAATATAATTTATAATTTAAATTATCATCCATGTTTGATGATTTGTAATTTAAATTATAATCCAAGTTTGATGTTAAAGAAGAGTAGCAGAGACAGCTCAACAAAGCACATTTCTGAGTTTTTAGTTAACAATTTGGTTACAAAGCTTATGTCTCAATAAATGCAGATAGGAGTTAATTGTGTCAATTCTGCATCCCCCTTTTAAAGGTTCATTTTTAAAGTGGATTGAGAAATGTACACATACTTTCAGTATTCATGTTCCTTTGCAGAATCCAAGCTCAATGACCTACTGAAGGATTGCTGGACTTTCCAAACAATCAATGTCTGTGCAGATTTCACAACTTCAGGGAGAATAAATAGTGTGAGAATAGGCTCCCCCACAGGTCATTTGTGGTCTTGGATTCAGAGAAACTCTTGAAGTACTTATTCCCATCAGAATATACTTTCCACTTACAGTTGTCTCTTAGGATTTGGGGTGGCAATTCCTACTGAATTTCTTTCTAGCTATGTCAACATGAAGCATGACATGTGTCAGTAATTTTTTAACCCAAACATTAGGTATATTTACTTGGTTTCTTCAAAGTTGCAAGAATAATCACAAAAAGCTCAGGCCTGTGAATCTCTGTGCATGGAATTCTCTTCAGCTTCAACTGATGTTTTATCTCTGAGCAGTCTGGAGATTTTCTTCCCCAAATTAAACTGGATTCAGACTCATTTCAGTCTCCTAAAATCCCAAAACACAGACTATGATTTTCAAGGGTTAGCTGTTGTGGGAAGAAGCCTCACACCTATATAAAACAGCTTCAAAAGTCTGATTTTCAGAGTCCTCTGCACTATGTAAAAACCAAGACCTTTCAGAGATATCCCAGTTTAAATGACTGAACTTGAGTGACTTTTAAGACATGGCTTTTATGATGAAAATAAAATGAAAAAAATAATCTAAGTCCACCATCGTATTGACAGCTAGTCAGCAATGAGGCAAAGGATTCCATGAACAGATCTTTTGTTCTGGTTCAGGAACCACAATGTAGCTTGAAGCATTGAAGTTAACCAGGATAAAAATACCAGACTATAATTAGCACTGCAAATCAGCTNCCTGGGGTCATCAAAAACACCCAAAAAACCCCAAAAACCCAAAAATTAACCCAGGCAAAAAAAAATTTAATTTGAGCCCTGTTACATTTAAAATAACCAAGATACGTGAACACACGTGCTAAACAGTCTCCAGAACTCCCCTCATGCTGCTTACCTGCAGATGGAGTACTGAGGTTTGTCCCTGTAAAGCACTGAGATGATTTAAAGAGAACTTCAATGACACATCCAACTGGGATCATGACCTTACTCAAAATCCGTGCATGGAACAGGACAAGGTTTCTAAGTTTCAATTTTTATGAGACTAATATCAAGGGGAAAACCAGACAAATTATTGGGCACACAGCTATTTTTCAAACTCTACTTGTTGGCCTAATAGAAAATATTTTATCTATATGAAGCTTATCATGGTTCAGTTCTAAAAGCATGGAAACCTTGCCACAGACAAAATTCTTGAAGTTGAGGAGTCCTGGCAAAAAAAGCCTAACATCCATGGAGAATTGGTTAATCCCTGTAGTATAGCCAGACATGCCTGTGCATGTGTCCTTTCTCCTCATGTTTGCACACCTGTCTCTATTATGTTCACTCAGTCTAAGGAAATGCAGGCATTCTGAGGAAATACAGTAAAAAAATAATTCAGGTCTTACCAGGGCTCTTTTTAAGCATATGTTCTGCTTCTGTAGCTGTGATCTGGGAGACTGTGGTGAACACGTGGGCACAGTGCACAGATGCCCGTTCCATGCAGTACCGATGGTAAATCTGCCTCTCTCCAGCCTCCTTGTCAATGTCAAACTGTTAAATAACAAAACAAACAAAAAAGACACCTGTGTGATGTGACCATCCGACTGTCTCCCTCAGGGAAGGTTTCTCCTGCTAGGCTCCATTTCCCCAAGGAATGAGAACCATGTGATTATGCTGCTGTTTTGTCATTCCGGTTTTTGAACTATTTTATCAACTTCAAAGAGTTTGAAGGAGCAAGAGAGCTCTCAGTTCCTGCTTTTTCCTGAAAAAATGGTAGCTCTGCCATGAAGGAAACCTAGATTAACGATCCCATGAAAGGTAAGGATCTGTGGAATTTGGCCTGCTGGCTGGCAATATATCGTGTTGCAGCTTCCCTGGGCTTGCTGGAAAACTTGGGAGTGCAGGGAGGTTGCTAGCAGCTAAAGAGGAGAGAAGGAAAAAGGAACGGGGATGAGGACAGAACCTGGAGACTTGGTAGAATGGTGGAAATCACAGGTAGGCAAGAGAGAAATAGAGCTGTGGTGGAAAGGCAGGATGTAAAGACTCATTCACAAATCCCAAAGGAAAAAAGAATATAGAAAATGAGATATTTTCTGACACTTAGAGATGTTCTTCCTCCAACTCCATCACTGTTACTTGCTTCTTCGTGTATTTCAGTTTGAACTCCCTTAATTTTTAGAGGCAGATGTAAGTTAAACTGCTAGATAAGACATTCCAAACACCAAAGTGTTTCTAAACCACCTTTAAACTTTGCAGCTACCCTTTTTTAAACTGAGCTTATGTTATCCTGATGCAAAGAAAACGCACAATTCCCTTGAGCCCACGCTTAAAGGTTCAAACGTTCACTAACAGTGTCCAGTGCAAGATCGCTACAACGTAGTCTAAAAAAGTGTCAATGCTTTCAATTAAATCACAATCCTCTTAGTCTTCCATGATGTTTCACTTCTGGAAACAGAAGTCTTGACCCCCTAAGGTCAACAGCATGGGCACCCAATGGCCTGTGTGAGCTTCATGGAGGGTGGCAACGACTCTCAATGAGCTCTGTCATGATCGCTGCCTAATGCTGGCTGCACAGCCTGATTTTGATTGCATTTGACTGTGTAACTTCATTGACCATAATAGATTTAACCCTTATCACAGGCAGGGCAGACAGCACTTTCTATAGTTAGGACTGTGTGACCCCTGCCATGGCCAGTTGCTTTTAGCACTTCAGAACTTGGACAGAAGTAAAGCTATTTAGACCATGATCTGTCCTGCCAAGTAGAAGCCTAATGTTGGTACAGAACATACTGTAAGAGATTTGGCCCATTGTGAACCATTTCAGGGGACTAGATTGAAGCAAAAAAGTTCTTATTTTCACTTAGATAGGTGCAGACACAGATGTAGATATAGATATCTTATAACTGCTTTGCTAAGAAAGTTAATTGCTTTTATCTGCTCTAATTCTGCAGCAGTGCTCCACTGCTTGTGGGAAAGTGGCTTCCACTATATTAGTTGGAAGTGCCACTCTAATCACCCTAGTGTGACCAAAAAAAAAAAGGACTCTAGAAAAATCTCAGCTGAAAACTTCCAAAGAAACTAGAGGCTTTATTTTGGTACTGATGATCCTCTACATCAACAGCTTTTCTACATTTGCCAAATACACTTTACCACATAACGTGCTAAATAGTATGACACCATTTCTCAGTTGTATCATCATATATCATATTTTCCACGTTCCCCGTAAGAATTTGAGTGCCTGAAATACAAAACATGGTATTTTCTCTGGAACATTTATCTTGTTTGTCACAGAAGTCAAGTGGTAGAAAGAGCACAGAGAAGAGAAAAATAAAGGGGAATTCATTTGACTCCGTACAGTGCCACAGGTCTCAGCATCGTGCTTGGCATACACTAAACTGATTCATAAGCAGCTCTTAACTGCATATTTGATTGTTCAAACATTCTGTGCAAAAAAAGATACAAAATGGGAAGGTTCTTTATCATGCTGGACAAACACATGAATGGGATGGGCACGACTGCACAGTCAGAACTATGCAAGTTTTTCCAAACCCATCTGGCTTTCTATGAAAAATAATTTCTAAATTGCTAGCAAACAAATAGCCGGTCAAACTTCAAAGGGTTTTCATTCTCCTTTCCCTTTCTCAGCAAGAATGGGTGTTAACCACAAAATGTGATTAAAAACTGAATCTGGGACACGTACACTTACTGTAGATAAACACTCCCTGTAACCTTACTGGGAGAAAGGTTCATAAAAAGATTGTTAAGAGCTATAACTTATTTCTAGTTAACTTTTCTTTGGTTGCATGAAAAGACTTCACATATTTAACACATATCAATGTGTATTTCTTCATTGCTATTCATTTTTCCATCTTTTGGAAATGAGAAGTATTTTATTTTGCATATGCTCATGTGACTTTTGGCATGTTTTTGCAAAGGTACACAATTCCACATCCATTAGGAAGTACAAACAGAGGTCACAGGGTTCTCACATTTCATTTGCTCTCACTCTCCAGCAGCTTCCAGCACCAATCAGTAAAGCAAGACCTTGACTTTGGACCTCACTTATAATGTGGAGTAAGAACTGTGCACTTCTGAGCAGGCTAGACAAGTGACTTCAGAAAAGAGCCTTAGCCAAGTTGAAGGGCAGGTTAAATGAAAATTAATTGATGAGACAGTGCAGGTGACAAATTTAGCCCACCCAGTCCTGGGCAAAGACAGCTGAGCCTTCTGTGACAATCTTATCTCCAGAATTAGAGGCACTGTGGGGCATGGGGCAATACACTGAAACCAGCAGGACACCAGGACAGCTCCTCACCCCCAACCCAATGTTCCTGCTCAGTGTTCAGCCCTGCTCTCTGTCCAGCCCAGCTGAGGCTCCTGTGAACTCTGTTCCATATCCTTCATGTTCAGTGAGAGCAAAGCAAGGTACCCGTGAAGTGCGTCATGCCTGCTCTTGTTTGTTTGCTGTTATCAGCAAATGGGAACACGAGCAAAGCCACAGATGACAGCTGCACCGAGAGAAAAACAGATCTAAGTCAGATGAACTGTTTACAGAAGCCTTTAGAGTGGAGGAGGCTCTTAAGGTCCTCGAGTCCAACCATTTCTTCCCTCAGTGATATTCAAAGACTAACAACTTCAACATCCACTTCCCTGTAAATTTATTGGAGGATCCCCTCTTTCCCTGACTGGTAGAAACCAAGCAGATTATTAGAATTTACAAGATGGCAAGGATTAGAAGGGGAAATGACTCCTTTATAAGCCCACCCTAATTTCAAAGCAAAACAGGAAGATGTTCCACAGGTATAATACTTTGGAGTAAAATTTGCATTTGCTGCAGTGCAATTCTGAGGGAACATTTCAGCTCGTTTCTGTCTTTTCTGTGGATCCATGTAATGACCATAACATCTCATTCATGTCTTAAAATTCAGCATGTTAGGGGGCACAGCAGGCAATCACTGAGCCTCCCAGCATGACATTCTGTTCAACATAGTTAAGATGAACTTGGAATGAAAAGAGAAGAGAATATTGAGCAGTTATGGAACACTGGCATTATGTTTCTCCTGGAAAGAGTCACTGAAGTACTCAACCCAAATCAGCCATTCCTACTTCAAAATTATAAAGACAAATTGCAAAGTATTTCCAAAACACAAGAATCATTTGAGAGTGGAAAAGGAGGAAGGACTATATTAGCTATGTAAATACTTTCCTGAAAGACAGATAAACTATTTGTTACAGTCTGCATAGAATCTCTAGACACAGATATTAGGCTATGCTTTCCTAAAGAAAAAAAAGTATGGTGAAAACCAACAGAAGTTGAACCAATACAAATTCAAACTGGAATTAAAATCTGCAGTTTTCCTAAATAAAACTCTGTGTCACCTTTGCAGAAATAATACATAATAATACTAATACCCTCACCATTTAAACCTTACCTCGAGAATGGATAATATCTCTGTAAATATTTTGTAATTCAAATAAAAGGTATAGGTTTGATGCATGAGGATTCTAAACAGAGAATGAAATCATTTCCATTTGTCTTTTAAAACAGTGGTACACTCAAGTTCAAAGTGATTCTGCAGGACCAAGGAACAGTCAGAGACTGGTTTGGAGTTCAAATTCCTTACCTACTAAAAGGTAGTAGGGAAACATCTTTGCTTCCAGCATAATTTCACTGACTGCCAATGTCTGAATTAGGTAAGAACTACTCCTTTAAAATCCAGCTTACATCAAATTTACCTCCAATTGACTGTTACCTTGTGCAAAGAGAACTTTCATTCCGGTATAGCTCTGCCCGGCCAAAAGAGAACGAAATTTACGCTTCCTGGCTTAAATCAGATTTCCATCAGCTGCTCTGCTGACAAAGCGGATTAGCTTTGTGTAACAGTGAGCTCAGTGACAAAATGGACAGTACAGCACTAAGTGGAGTGAGATACTGTCAGCAAAAAAGCTCCTGGCTATTCATTTTCACTGGGATTTTCAGTACTTTTCCTTTTTATACTTCTTGGGACAAGATTTTCTACCACTCTGCAAAGTGGATTCAGCTGTACCTGCTGAACGAGGTGAATGAAAATGTTGCAAGTTCTAAACAGAAGTCTTACATATCATCAGGGCAACCTAAGGGAAAAGGCAGTGAAGAATATGACTAACCTTTTTTTTCCTTCTCCTTGGAACACTTTTCCCATTAAACTCAAAGTGGTTTTTTAGTAAGAAGCATCAGAGGCTGAAGCATACAAACTTCTCCACTATGCCAGGCCAGTGATCCCAAAAATAATTTCAGATGATGACCTCTTAGATGAAATTCCAGGTTAAATCATTTCCCAAAATGAGCTGTCTATTCACCTAGGAACTTGTCTGGATCATCAGTGTCTCAGTCAATTTATGAAAAGTGCTGGTCTATTTAAAATTCTAGAGGGATGAAAGGATACCAAAACACCCCCACCCAAACCAAACAAAGAAACAATGAAAAAACTAAATCAGTCCCCTTAAACAATGGGGAAAACAATAAAAAAGTAACATTCTTGATCTTCAACTGAGAAGTCAGTTCCTCCTGAGGAGAGAAAGGCTCTACATACTCAGAGATTTTTTTCAGAGAAATTCCTAACTTTTAGCTATTTTGGCTCAGTTTATCTTGGCAACAAACATAATCTTACACTCACCAGTGTAAAAGCTACACTGGACATGGAGACAATGGGAAAATGCCCTGCTGGTTGGACTAATTAGACATACAGAAGTTCTTAAACTTCTTTTGGGAATTAAACTCATATCAAACCCTGCTTATTACTGAAATGAGGAAGTGTTGAGTTTGGAAGAGTTCAAGCCAGTAATCCATGGGTTTGCTGAGTAGTCCCTGGCTCGGACATCTACCCAGGGTTCTTCAAATGGTTAAAAGTAGATAAAAATAAAGACACTGCCAGTTACTGTACAAGTCACCCTCTATTTTATTCTTTTGGTTTTCCCTCCCTTCCTTTCTCCAGGATGAGAGTGAATTAAATGTGAATCTAGGAACTAAAATGTGCACTAAATAGTAACACAACAGTGTTACTTCTGGTGGTCACTGTGCTCCTGGGCACCTGTTAAGGGTTTAACATCCAGGTTCTCACTGGAGCAGAGGCAGATAAATTCCAGCCAGTCCAGATGAACTGAGTTAAAACCGTAAGAATATAAGAATGCTGTAAGCTCAAACAGTAACCACAGAATCATTAAGGCTGGAAAAGACCTCCAAGATCACCGAGTCCAACCTTTGACCGATCACCACCTTGTCATTTAGAGCACAGCCCTGAGTGCCATGTCCAGTTGTTAAGCTGTAATGCTGCCTAAGAACCAGGATCCCATCTCTGACTGAGGCAAAGAGCAGATGGCTCAGGAAGAGGTCAGGACTCGCACAACATTACAGTCTTACATCCATAATGCATCCTCCCATCTTCCAGCTATCCACAGCTCTCTTCTACTAGGCTGACTGGGCTTGCAGCCTCTCAGAAAATGTCCTCTTACAGACTACAGGCTGACATGTGCCCTCAGCTCGTGAAACAGGGAGTTTTGGTAGCCTGCAGTTCAGGACTACTGATCTTGCATCTTCTGGCCCTGCTGATCTGCTGGGATGATTTGACTCTGCAGTGGGAGAGTCCTGCACTGTGTGGGTGGTGTAGAACTGTCTACCAGGCATCCTAACTCAGCATTTTGTGGACTGTTTTAGGGACTAGAAACAAAGACATGAGGCTTCCTCTTTTCTCTGTATGAGCTGTACATACCTGATTGTGTCTAGGCACACTAAAGCCATGCACTTTCATTCTGTGCTGCAACCATTTTTCTGTGACATCTGGCACAACACATCCTGCACCTGCATCTTTTTTTCCCCTTATCTCAGCTGCTGCCTGGTGGAACCTGTGTTCTAACTGTGAAACACTGGTCAAATGTGAGAACTTAACTATACTTCAAAGGAAAACACTTATGCAATAGCACTGAAACAGGAAACCCAGCTATTTTACTTTGGGGTGGGAGGGGATGATGTGCTCTAAAAAATATTGTTTCCTCCAAAGACTAAACATTAAGAAGCCCTAAAGAATCTCCTCCACTGACAAATTGCTTGTTTGACCTAAATGGTTTGCTGCTAGAAGGCAGCAACAAGAATAGGTCTGAAGATCTAGCTCTCTATTATTTAATTACGGTATTCTAGATCAACCTCTTGTGCCTCAACTGACTTCTGGGCCGAGATGACCTTTTCACAGCCAAAGGAGCCCTCACTAAGATAGTTAACTTTCCCAGGAAGAGTTTTAGCATCCTATAGGAATGTTAAACAATGGTGTAACAGCTTGACATCATTTCCTCTATTGGTAGCTTTAAATGTCAGACCACAGAGGGTATAAAGCATTATGGCCTAGAAATCCATAGTTTTCTTCCCTTAAATATTATTTACAGCAATTGAGAGTAATATTTTAAATTGATAGTTATGTTTCATTGCACATATTCTTGGAAGAAATCTGAAGAGACATTTCTGTATTTGTGACAAAGCTGATGGTTACCAACAGGATTTGTGAGGCTTTGCAGGATGGACAGTGCCTTCTCCTATAAAGGTGTTCATGCCACATGTGAACAGAGAAAACTATATTAATACTGTGGCTAGTTTATAAATATATTAAAATCTGCAGGTTCACTCAGATGTGAGGTCATTAGCTTTTCTTTTGAGTACACAGACAAGGGTGAGGCCCCCAAAAGTTATCATGAAAAGAACAAACCAGTTGCTTTGAGAAAAAAGAGACTGTTTTTCAGACTGCTTGCAGCTCACCGAATTAACCAGAATCAAGCCAAACCATTCTATTTTATGCATATATACATATTAAGAGACTACGAGGGAGCAGGAATGTCTGGACTCCTAGACAGCAGGACTGTGATATTCATGCTGCCTCATTCATGCCCCTAACAACCATAACTAACTTAGAAGACCAGGAAAGATGATTTACAAGGGCCTGGAATGACAGGACAAGGGGCAATGGCTTCACACTGACAGAGAGTAGGTTTAGATTGGATATCGGGAAGAAATTGTTCCCTGTGAGGGTGCTGAGGCCCTGGCACAGGTTGCCCAGAGAAGCTGTGGCCGCCCCATCCCTGGAAGTGTCCAAAGCCAGGTTGGACGGGGCTCTGAGCAATCTGGGATAGTGGAAGGTGTCCTTGCCCATGGCAGGGGGGGGAATGAGATGACGGTTACCAAAACCAACCCAAACCCTTCCATGATTCTTTGTTTCTGAGTAAGGTCAGTAGCACACAACTGCTTAGGCCTTGTCTTTGGAAGACACAGTTCCCTAGCATGTCAAGCTTCAAACATCCAACTTAAAATTACCAACTAAGTAATTTTCTTCGCTGATTTTAGCCAAGGAAGTGTCTGAACAATTAATAAGGTGGTTCTTTCAACCACCTCTACCTTCACTAAGTGCTGGAATGCAAAAACCTCTTGAATTCAGGTTTGCCTGCGGCCATATGAGAAATCCCAGATCATGCAAAGAACCCCTGCTGAGGGCAGTGCTAAAGACGTTTGAGACCTTGAAACATTGGTTTTTGTCATGCTTTGAGTGGAAAGAGAACAGTGAAAACCAAACCCACTAGACAGTTTACACAGATTCCAAGAAACAGGTGGGTCTTTTGAACTCAGAAAATACTTCCTACATTTGCCAGTTACAAATTAGGCCTAACCTGAAATGCTTGAATTAGAAGGACTTCTTATGGTTTGTAAAAATTAAGAAGCAGGCTGGGGGAAAAAAACCCCAAAGCAAACATCATTCACAGCAGTTCCAGAGTATTTTCATCAAGAGGAGGGCTATTGGTTATTTTTTCTACTGTGTCACATTGAGAAAGAGTGTTGTGAGGCTGCACCTGAAGGGTCAGATGTTGGCTAGAGCTGAGTAGGTTTTACTGTTCTCCACTGAGATTTCAGACCTGTCAGATGACACAAAGGCATTCATGCCTGGACACCTCATGGTCTTACAAATACCATTTCTCGTGCTCTGGAATCAACAACCAGCTGTGGGTCAGTCATAAGTGATCACACAAAACAGAAAATACAATAAATGGTGCAACATGGTAAAGAGAAAGGGAACCAGGAGATGATTAGCTAAAAAAACCTGGGAAGAATGAGAAAAATGTCTCCTACCTGGTCCAGATTGTTGTAAAAGTCAATACTGGCAGCACACAGGTATCTCCCAAGCAGAGTTGCATGGGTAGTAAAAATTGTGGCGACAGGAAGTTTCTGTGATCGAGACAGGATTAAACCCACTCCTGCCTGCCACTCGTGGAAGTGGGCAATTATACTGGGCTTGTCATCAAACTGACAGGAAAGCTGAAAATAAAAAGAAATATATGAAACATACATTATCCTATCAATCATCCCAGCCCCAGAGAACTCTTATTTTTTATTATGATTTTTTTAAATATTTTTTTTTGTGAAGCCTTCTGTGTGCTTGCTTTCCTTCTTGTGACAAAATAGTACAATTTTAAGTGGCCATGTGCTTTGATTCTCATCTGCCTTAATCCTTAGCCCAGGAAAAACATGTGCCTCTCTAGTGCCTCAGAACAGAGTCCTTTCTAGAGTGTCAGGGAGCTCTGGCAAGCACAGTCACTCAGATTCCACACTGGGCAGTCCCACTGCCCTTCCTCTGGATAAATATAGTTAAATGACCACTTAACACTTAACTTTTAAATACAAATTTGATCTACACTGAGATCAACTTCCTAAAAATCTTAATTTTCAAACTGGGGAATAGGAACCACATCCCAAAGTGGTTTTGGTCTGCAAATCTCTAGATTGAAAAACTGTACCTCTTTTAAAAACCAGGCTGTTAATGATCCAAAAATCACAGCATCGTTGGCTTCTCGGTCATGAAAAGGGATTCCTATATTGCTGACTTCCCAAAATTCACCTTTCCACTTGTCCAGGTTCCAAGCTGCTGATCCTATATCAAACAGTAAGACATATGGGCTGCCCTCTATCAGCCATCTTCCAAAAAAGACCTATGGAAAGGAGGCAAGAATACAGAAAGCAAATGTAAAAGTGAATGTAAAGGCCAGTTAGCACAATGATTTTCATCCACCAAATCTGAAGTATTTCACACAAAGAATGTGTGTTCACAATCCTACAAACCCAGGAGTTGTGGTTTTCCTTGCAAAATACATGGAGTAAGAGTAGAACAAAGGAAAATACAATCTTTAGGAACAATTTATTTTTAAGACTTTCATTTTAGATTTTCATTCCAATATTAACTTTTTTTCCATGGGAAAAAACAAAAGGTTAGGAAGACTGCACTTGCTTGAATAATGAGGTCTTCTGTTACTGAACTATGCCACTTTTGTTCTTATTTCAAAATTATTATTTTCTTTCATTCATAGTTGTCTCCAGTCTTTTGCTATTTATGCTAGATTACTAGGGAGAGTTTTTGTGGGACTGATGCTTGGTGCCTGTATCTCCCATGACATTTCTTCCTTCTTCCCAAGCAGCACAGAGGGGAAGGATTTCCACTTCCATTTGGAAGAGTGGAAGGATTAATCAGAAGGTATCTCAACACCTAATATCTAACCAGACTAAAAATGCAGCTTTCCTGCTTTATCTCCATTGGTATAGTTAAACATTTCTAACAGTATTTACAACTTCACTGTCCTCACCTGACTTCCCAACCCAGCTGGGCCCACACTACAGTCTGCAAAGTCAAATTATTTCACATTAAATCTGCCTTCAAAACGGCTGGAACCTCAGGGGCTGAACCCAGCCCTGACGCTACAATGAGCTGAAGAGAGGTCAGGTCTTGAAAACAAATACGATAAAAGCTCTTGGCCTATTTTCACCAAAAGCACAAGGCATAACAAAGACACGTTTGCTCCTTTTCAGTCCTCATGTATTTACTTCAGACTGTCCAGATTTACTATTCAGGAAAATGAGGTTAAAAAGCAGGGAACCCAGACTTCATGTAAATCTGTGGTCAGGTTGTGGCAAGGAACACACCTGACCTGAGCAGTTTGGAGGCATTCCTAGGCCCCCTGGTTTAAAACCATCCACTGTGATGCATAAGCAAAATCCATACATAAATGTTAATAGGATAAGTGCAGCTCCTGGAAACTAGAGCGTCATTATTGGAGATCAAAGCTATATTTGATGTCCCTGGGACAGATTTGCTGCTGTATATGAATACTCCAGCAGCACGATGCACATGTTGGGCTGGCAGAGGTGGCTGATTAAATTGGATTTATTGCTGGAACAACATAAAGCATTGCAATCAATCTGCCCCACAAGTCTTTCGCTGTTTTCCAGACAAAGGAGTGTTACAAAAGACAGACAACATGGAAAATTTGATCAATCACCTATGTAAATTGATAAAAATAAGAAATGGCAGAGTGTACCTTTCAGTTTGAGCCTGAACAATGCAAGCATCACATCAGTGTCCCAACAGACATTTTCCTAGCTGTGGCACATACTCATGCAACAAAAACCATCTGCATAACAGGGCATTAGATCCTAAGAACAGCAGAACTGCTCTTACAAAGGGAGACAACACATTACCAGTGCCACATCTGGTGGCAGCCCAAGAACTTTAGGAATTTCTACACTGAAGTGTGTCAATCCCCTCAGCAACAGTAAGAATGCTTCCTTGCTTCTGCCTCTCAATGCTCTCCACATCTATCAACACACATTATGAGCAGACAATTTTTCCTCCTGCAAACTGGCATCTCTGAGGGACTCAACACTGAGCCAGAGTGCAGGTGAGTTCTACATCTCTGATAAGGACTCCAAGAAAGGAGGTCAAATTTAGCATGAGGTACCATCCCATTTACAGGTAACCAAAGCTGCTCACAGCTCAATAACTGGCCATCAACACAGCAGGTTCAATTTCTTTTAGCAGATGATCTTTATAGGAAGAAGTTTATTCCTACTTTATTGTTGGAGAAACTGAGTCTCAGAAAGGCTATGAGATCACACAGAAAACACTGGTTAAAAATCATGCTGGAAAGGGAGATGAATCCACTCCTTGTGTTGTGGCTTAACCTCTCTTCCCAGGGAACTGACAGCTGGTTGCACTGAGCTGAGGGAGTGGATTCTTTGTCCGCTGGGTGCTTTTCTCAAGTCCCTTTCTGGCTTTCAGCTCAATATCATGCTACACTAGAAAAACTGAGAGCTAATGGAATGCTTTTCTCACTCCCATGCAAGAATGCGAAATTTAAGGGCTCAGTCAAAGTAAGGTCATATTACATCTACTAAGATCTCACCGTACTTAGAGACCAGATAAATAAGTCATTAATCCAATTAAGCAGCCTTGCAGATAAATGACTGTTAAAACCCATAATTGGATGAACTGGTTCTTCCTCAAAAATAACCTTTAATGAATTGACTCTGCTGTTCTAACAGTGGATTCCCAGCCTTTCCCATTGTGACATTGACCAGGACTGCTGTGTCAAGTGGAACGACAAGAGCATTAACCCAAACTTTAATCTCCTCAGAGTCAGATTTGTTGCCCTGGGAAGCAGCAGCACATCTGATTTACCTGACACCCTTGGCTTTTCATGGTGTCCATTGCCTTCTTAACCGCAGGGTTTGGAGGCTCACAGAATTCCACCTGAGTCTTCACATTCTGCTCAAAATAGGGGCCGATCAGGAAATAGTTTTCACCCCACTCATCTGCTGTAGTTTTGGCTTTTGTCTGGATCACAGTGTAAATGCCTCCCACTGCAAAAGAAGATCACAAAGAACAGAAAGTAGAAAGGAGCACAGGTCACAAATCTCTGTACTAAGCTCTAACCCACCTGTGGACCAGATACACTGCCAGTTAAATCTCTTCACACATGGAGATTTTAAGTGAAATCCAGCCTCAATCAAATAAATAGAAGTTCAGTCTCTTAAATGGTATCAGAGCTTCACTGTTCAGTTGAGGGATTAAAATCCTGGGCCTCACACTTCCACTCTCCCATGTCTGATGTGGATTCTGCTGCATCCCAAGCACAGTCTTCTGCTTTTGTTTTATTGATGCAGTTACAATTTCCAAACGTATTTTTCATCGTGTGGAAAGAACTGAGCTTGTTTGACACAAATCACTAAGAGAAGTTGAGGAACTGATGGATTTCATTGACTACTGACTATAAAAATGGATTTAAACCAATATCCTCAAAGCATAAGGAGTCTTGTTCCATTACCAGTCTTGAAGAGTTGTTAAAGTTGGAATGAATGTAGCCTACACTGACAATATAAATGTCTGTAGCATCTTTCACCAAAATACTGTCCGCTTTAAAAACAAATGCAACATTCAAATGTTTAATAGAACCCAGCAGCATCCCCTGCCAAGTCAATACAGATCTATCTAGTCTTGCACATGCTGTGCAAGAGTCCCTCAGCTGCTCTTCCTCAGTTTTCCATAGCCAGCCCTGGAATTCACGCACTGGCCGGGCAAACCTCCCTTTGCCACAGTCCCCAGGGTGCCAGGCAGTGGGCACTGCACCGCCACCAAGTCAGAAGAACAACAGTGCATGCTGGAATCCAGCAAGGGGGAGGGATGGCAAGGGAAAAGCAAACCCGAAGCCAAGCAGCTGCTGCACACCAGAGACAGTGAGCGTAGCTCCAGCATGGTGAGAGAGAGGAAGCTCAACAAGTACAAAGAGCAAAAGAAACACTAGAGAAGGGATTGGTGTTCCTACACCAAAATTTCTTCCTCCACTGAATGCTGAAGCTTTGGAAATCTTTGGCAGCACTCCAGGCAAGGAGACAGTGCTACAGCTTCCAGCAGTGACATCAAAATTACCTATGGAGTCAGCACTGAAAGCTGCCAGGGATTGAGAGCTGGCACTCCAGGCTCACCCTTTTAAAGCTATTGGGATGTCCAGAGGTGCCAATGCACCACATCCAATTGAATTAAAAACCTTGAGAAGTTACCTAATTCTCTTTAAAAATCTGCCACTGCTGGGTACAATACGGCAGCTGAAGTTGCTCAGCACTTTGGGAGATTAGTTCCCAGATTAATTAAACTGTATCCCCTGACAACTACAGAAAGCCTTCTGCAGATCCTGCTGTCTTGCAGCCCTGAGGAGCCAAATGACAGAGCTACAGTTTAAATTATGCTCCTAGAAAATAAATTGTTCACTTAAGATTCCTTTTCTCTACAAATATCCCATTTGTTTTGAATGCTGCAAGGATCCCTAGTCTTAATATTTTCATGTCTCAGGACTCTCAGTATTTACAAGGGAAAAAAAAAAAAGAAGCAGTTCCAATCTACCAGCTTGCTAAGTAGAATTAGTACAATAAATTATTACCCTTAATAAGTCAAGACCTAAGAAGACAAGAATCTTACAGATGTCTGTTCCTAAATCAAGCTCTCAGTTCAAGAGTTTCATGTCATGTAGACATGGAACTGCAGAAGGAAACCTATGCATAAGACTATTATTCACCCCTTCAGCAGGACAAGAAAGCTTAAGAAACTAATTTGCAGTCATCATATTCTTCCATGGCTGCTTTGGACAGGGATTTAGAGAAATCTTAGATAAATAACACTGTATTTTCCCTCCAAGTTCCTCTGCTCACAAGCTGAGAGAGTCTATTTGAATAGCTTGGATTCAGATAAAGAAAATTTTAATTATATGAGACAAGTCATAACATTCAACCTATAAAGCAATAGTTACGATAATACATCTGTTTTTATGGGGTGGTAAATTCATCATAGGAGTATAAGGGGCTTCAATCCAACATGGATAAACATGAGGCTTGGTAGAAATCTTAGTCATGAAACTGGCTGGTTTGAATTGGCAGGGATACAGAGCTCAGAATGGGGGAAGATTTTAGTGCAGAGCAGCCTGGTGATCCAGGAAAAAGAGAAAACATGACTTGCAAGATCAAAGACACTAAATGACGTGATAAAGTTGTATGTGCCTAGAGTGAAGTAAAGCTCCTTTCCCCATCACAGGAGCGTGGATCAGCCTCTTCCATACTGCAAGGGGTTCCACACTGGGATTGGCAATGTAGCTGAGTTTCCACAGCCACGGATTTGAAGAGTAAAGAGGAAGCTGCAGCTCACAGGCTGGGTAGAGCCTGGACCTTTGTTTTGCACAGCCAACAGCTGAGTGTTTCTTTCCACAGGTTTATCCTTATGATCCCTGTGTGCCCTAAAGGGCCAAAGATGTATGGAAGGCCTCTTATGGTGGAAAGAATGGAGAGTGTGATGTGCTCTGCTGTCGTAATCTGATGCAAAGCAAGGTAAAAAACAAATCAGGGCGCTAATTTGCCTGAAATGCAATGAAAAATATTCATGATAAAATCCAAAGAGTACATTTTACAGGCTGTTAGAACTCCTTAGAAGGAGAACTGTGATAAAAGCAGCGTTACCTGGCCCCCAAACTTGCTTTTGTCTTCCCCGTTACTGTGGCAATATGAGTCACAAAACATGTCTGTGCATAAGCTTTAACTGACAGCGGAGGGAAACTGCAAGTGAAACTATGTATGTGGGAAGTGTTGGGTATAACTTAAAAAAGACAACTTGAGAAGAACAGAGCAATGTCTAGAATAATGTATTGACTTTTGATATTACACTTCTCCATAGCAAACTCAAGGAACACATTACATATCTTTAAGAGAGAGCTTCTATATGCTCAGTTGCTTTGAATTCCCTGGACATATCTGTGCCAGTTAGCAAAACATTACATATCCTGCTGAGTAACAGAGTAAGGGTTTATATATTCATCTCACAGAATTATTGCTTCAACAATTTGGTAAACCTTCTTTTTCTTCTCTAATACGATGTTTTAAGGCCATACTAGAAACAGAAAACCTTTCCAAACAACAGGGATGTACCAAAATGTTGCAAGTTCTCTATGCTGCCTCTGAAGTTTTGTACTTTGAAACAGGCTTAAAACAAACAAGAAATGACAAAATGAGAAACAGATAATCAGTAGAGATCAGAACAAGAGAACTGGTTTGGAACATCACAAACACTGGGAATTTGCAGTAAAATGTTGATACAGGGATAGTGTTCTGATCTTCAACAAAATGCTTTATTCAAAGATATTATGTTTTAGTAATTTTAAAATGTCCTTGAAAGAAAAATATTTCTATAATTTCTTTTTAAAACATGCTTTTAACCTTTCCACCAATAAATGAAATCAAGTTTAGAAGGAAATAAACAACAAATCTTTTCCCCCATTTATTTCCTTTCCATTCTTCCTCTTTTTTTTAAGGGAAAAAATAAACTGGCACAGAAGGGGGAACTAAGATGTTTGGGAAAGAAGGATTTTGTTAATTTGAGGGAAGTTTGACCTCTTTTTAGTGATGTCTTTAAAAAACAGAAGATGAAATCAAAACACTTTCTCAGAAAATATTTTATAGAATTATTTTAAAAGTCTAAACCTTTTTATCTATGTTACCACGACTATGAATTTGTCTAAAGGAGCTCTCTGCATCACTCCAGCATTTTCCTCTTTCCTTGTTTCAAGTCCTGCTGCTTTATTTCTTTTGTATATTTAAAATCCAAGCAGCAATTAGAGCTTGTCCTCCTACCCACCCTACACTGCCGAAGGACAGAGGGAAGGAGCAGCAGAAACCAAAAATGAGGGAGAGAAATAGGAAGTGAACTATGGAAGTGAGACAGGTAAGTGGAGACTGTCACTGTTCAGAGTCCTTTCCCACACAGCTTTGCCTACACAGAGAGAGGATCAGGATGACTCCAGGGCTCTGCAGCTTCTTTGCCATGTTCTGAGCAGGCCACTCGGAAGGCACTAAAGCTTCCCTGAGAACCGTGGCAGCCACAGGATCCATGGGAGCAGCGTGAGCCCAGGCTCAGGATTCAAACTGACTTCACTGCCACAATCACTCGTTACATCAACTGTTTCACCCTCCTCCTCAGAATGTGTCTCTGATCTACACAGCTGTGATAAAAATTGGGAACTTACTTTTTTCTAACATTTGATTGGAATCTGATTGATTGATTGATTGACTGATTGCCTGTTGAGGTACCATTGATAAAATCAGGTAGTAAAACATGTCAGGTGAAAAACAACCAGCATCTTCAGCTAGCAGGTATTTTTCGTGTGGTTTTTGGGCTATGTTGGTGGCCAGGACTCCTCAGAAGACAGATCTCCACATTCTTTGAAATTCTGACATTCCAAACATATTCTGAAATAAGACTGAACCGCTGAAATTTATGACAGATGTCCACAACTGAGAAGCTATTTCTGTGTGCATCATCCCCAGTGCACAGGATTTCGCTTGGAATTGATTTGACATTGATATTCCACCCCACTCTATAAAGGCACAGAGCTCTGAGGCTGTGCTTATGCCAAGTTTATGTCAGCACATCCCCACTCCCCAAAGGGTGTTACTTCAGCTGTGTCACAAATTACAGTAATCACCTTCTCCCAAGGAAATTTCATCATGGGAAGATGTTTAACACAGGGGAGGTAAAATGCTGGTCCCACTGACTTCAGTGGACTCAGGACCAAATTTCCAAAAGTCCAGTTTTTCACCAGAGAAACTGTACCGAGATCTCTGCTCCAGGGAGAGCTGAACCAAGTTTTGTTTTTAGCACAGTCTTAGTTCCAATGGGGATGGAAAAAAAAAAATATTTGAGATTCATCTACCAATGAATCTTGAGCTAAGCTGTTCACAGCTGAATGATGATACAAGCTGGCTGTTTGCCCAGCATTTTTAAGCATCCTTCTATTTTCTGTCTAAAAGCTGTGAGTGGTACAGCAGGGGATACTAATCTAAATATCACTGGAATTATTTTCAAGACATCTTTCTAGCGAAAAGAGCAGATCTTGAACATTCTCAGCCCTTCTCACTAATGCTTCAGAAAACCCACCAGAGAGAAACCCAAACCAGGCACGAAATCTTCATAGCTTGGTAGCCACTTCTTTTGTGCTCCTGTACTTAAAGCTCTTATTGGTCTTCATGCTATGTAGGAAAGAAACCAGTTCCTTTTTTCCACAGATGTATGACCTGACCTGGCTTTACTGGAGCATGATGGCCAGGAGAGAAAGGAAGAGTTAAAAACACCAATCTCCCCCGTGACTACCACCAGATTTGTGGCACTGCAGTGCACTGGGGCCCTTCACTGCCTGCATTTTTCCCCTTCTGCCACAGAAGCACTGTAGATCCGCTTCACATAGGGTTTTGTCCCCCAGTGAAAAGCCAACTAAAGTGAGGGAAATCTCACAAAACAAACTACACATTTCTCATTTCTTTGGCAGAGGACTTTCAGTGCCAGAGGATTTCAATACTGTGTTTGGTTTAGGTGGCAAGTTCCCTCTCATGTGACTTGGGGGAAGGGTGAGGGAGAGTGACACCAGAAGATGAGCCTTTTTTATTTCCCATTCTCTCCTTCAGCTACCTTATCTTTGCTTGCTCCAGACAGACATGAGGAGAGAGAGCAGTAACTGAGGCCAATGATTTCCATGTCAGAGGTTGTAACTTAGCACAGGCTGCAGCCAGGACAGAAAATACAAAAAGGAAAACATGGAGAAGAAGAAAGCTCTGCCTTATTAGAGCATGTATTAGATGATCTATACTTAAAAAAAGAGAGACAACTTCCCTGTTCCAGCTGCTGACAAAGAGATGAGACTCTGGAAATAATAGAGACTTGTAGATCTCTGAGCCCTGAGTTCATATAACCATTTTGTTCTTCCCTACAGCTGCACCTCATGCCTCAGTACCAACCAGCACCATCAGGGAATCCCCATGAAATGCTTGCTCCCCGTGGGCAGCCTGGCACATGAAGACCCTCTCCCACTACAGAATCAGATATTCTCCAGTTTGCAGGACCCCCTCACCATCCTCTGGCTCGGAAGAGGTGCAGCTCAGCACCTGTAGTGGTCATTGGTTACAGGTGTGGGAATGGATATCCACCTGTGAGCTCTGGTATCACCTTCTTCACAGGAAAGAGGACAATTCAGCCATTGAATCAGTGCCACAAGAGAAATGGAGGAACTACTACGAAGCAGCACTGGCCAGGGAGGAAATGTACCCAAGCACCTGGTGATGCACACAAAATTAACACAAGGACTGGGACTCGCTCCTGTGGGCAGCAGCAGCTTTGTACCCCCTCAGAAATGCAAACCAACTTCAGGCTGAGCTGCTCTGACACACCTTTGCACTGGCAGAAAGAAAGAAAGAAATCTTCATATTAAATGATCAAAATTAGCTTGTCAGGCAATAAATCCAGCTAATGGTTATCTTGCCCTCTATATGCCCTCAGCAGCACAAATACCAAAACACACAGCAGGACTAAATCTCTGTGTGGTCAACTTACTTCATCAAATAAACAATTCCTCCTGCTAAAGGAGGTGGGCAATATACAGTATAAGCTATTATTTCCTAAGTCTATATATCTCCTGTGATGACTCTCTCTGTATTTTGCTGGCTACTCTCTCACACAGTGCCCTAACATTTTCCCAGAACTCTTTATAAAAGTTAGGTCACCAGGGAACAGTTCTCACCATGTGACTTAGACATTCAGTTGGCTGGAAGATACAGCAAAAAACTCCCAAACCCTGAGTACCAAGAATTTACCACAAAAATAGGCTGAAACAGGCTTATAAAAGGGGTTTTGCACAGATGTCTCCAGTTGAGGTTAGTTAATTGAAACTTTGCACAAGGTCAGATTCTAATGAAGAAATTGTCTTCCATGCCATGTTCCTTCCGCCCTGTTTGAATATATGGGCTTGGAAAGTGGTGTAAATAAAGGCACTTTATTTTAAAACACACTGAATAAAATTGGCTTTTTAAATACTAATTCTGTCATAAAATGTGTGAACAGTAAATTTTAGCTGTGTCGCCTGATTTGGCTCCAGTGAAGTCTGCCAGAGCTCTATGGGTGATTAAATGATTCACTGAATTTTGCACATGCACTGGGAAAATCTAATTGAGTTACCTTTTCTTTAATGTCTTGTGTGATCTCTACAACCCCTGGGTCCAGATAACTCAGAAAATACATTTACTATTGAGTTCAGAGAAGTTAGTTAGAATTACCTGGATTTCTGCTGCCATCTGCTTGCCAGAGCCTTACTTATCATGCACACTGCAAAAGTGAGCGCTGCATGCTCCAAGTTCTGGCTTCAGCAAATTAACTCTAAAAGCTTGATTGAAACTACTGAAAAATGAGCCCACAGGGATTTAAAGTGCCAAAGCTACTCTGTCCCACCTCTGGGTATTGATAGGGCTCACCACCCTACAAAAAGCAATGTAAACCAGCAGAAATCATCACAGAACAGTAATTCTAGTTTCCCCCTGGGGATAAACACTGCCTGTTCCTCTCACACACATTTCCCCTTTAAAGTTAAATTCTTAACAGATTACAGATCCCCTCTCCTGATTAATCTCTATTTATCTGCCAGGACAAGAACACCCATGAGGTCAATCATTTACTCCTACTAACTCACTTTTGCGGTAAAAACGGAACCTTGCAGAACTACACCTGCCTGAAAGGGGGTTATTTGATGAGTGAATTAGAAATGGAGGCAGGAGGATTTTTGCCCAACAAGCAGTGTGCCCTTTGCCTGACCAGCTGCAACCAATGAACAAACGAAGGCCCTGTCTGGCACCACCTGTGTTTGCAAAGACCAGTCCAAAGGAGTTTCAGCTGGCATACGAAGGCTGCTGGTCACTGACTCCTGGGTTTTGTTCAAGGGCTATAACACAGCTCTATTTATTTGTACCCCTTCCAAGCCTGGCCTCTTCTCCACACTGCTCTAGAAGGCTGAGGGGGGACTGCTAAACTGCTCTGCATCTGATTTCTGTTGTACAGCTCATTTTCATGCATGACATTCCCAAGTCAATTTGCATGGAAGGCAAAACAAATATGTACAAAGCTATATATATATATATCTATCTATATATATATATATATATATATCTGCACACTCAGACTTATCACTTAGACGTTCAAACCCCCTCTCCCTGGTGGTGGAACACAAAAAGACACAGAGACATCCTGGCTCTGCCCATCCCACACAAGCCCAGGCAGGTGCAGCCCACGCTCAGCATGCACGATTACACACCTGCACTTCTTCCAATCCAGCAGCTCTGCAGCCCTCTCCAATCTCCCTGTTAATGCCTTTCTTCTCCGGCCCTTCATCCCTCCCTCCACTCCTGAGAAAACAGCAATATTAACCCCCAGGTGTGGTACAAACCTTTGTTGGTAACTTCCCAAGAAATTTCAAAGAGCAACAAATCCTCCACGGGCAGGTCTTCATCCTCCCACTGAGGAAGCCCGTTCAGAGACGTCATGGACAGGGATCGTGCCAGTGGCATTTTCTTCAGCCCTTGAGTGCTCACCACACAGGCCACAGCAGTCAGCAAAGGTCCAGGTCCCGTGGCAGTGCTCTGCAGTTCTGGTTAGAGCAGTCCGCCCGTGTGCTGGGGTTCCAGGAGAAAATTATTCAGATAGCTGGGAGCTAATGGGTTTAAACTGTCTGACCACCAGCATTAAATTGGTTTAGTGAAATCCTCAGGGCTTGAGAAGCAGCTGCTGGGAGAGGTAAGAATTTAAGACTGACCTGAGAAAGGTCTTGACTGTTTTGGGGCCAGAGCTCTTTCTTTTTCTTCTCTCAGAGGGAGGTAAAAAATGGTTTTGAGCTCCTGAGCCACAGCATTCAGTACCCACCAGCACCTCAGGGATTGTTCACACTGGACAGTTGTAAATTTAGCACCGCCCTGAGCAAATTCCAACAGGGAGGACACTTTGAGTTTACCACCTGATTTGAGTCCAGCCCCCGAGTCCTCCCCTCGAGATACACCCTCCCCTTACAGCCGTGGAGCTTCCCTACCTGCTGGCCATCTGCAGGAGTTAGAGCAGACTCATTCTACGCGATGTCTCTCGGGTTCTTTGCCAGGTTAAATGCTGCTTCCTCTTCTTCTTCAGTTCAGCAGTCTGTAAGCCCAAGTTTTACCTCATCTCCTACCTCCACCATTATCTCCAGCTCTGTTCCCAAGACTCTGCACCAGCTGTCGGCTGCTTTAGCAGCTCTGCAGCCCTGCCAACTTTTACAGAGCTACAAAGGCTCTACCCCTGTTTTGGCATGCACTCTGCCCCTCCTTGCACCTCTGTCCCTGATTTTCCGCCTGGTTTCTTTTTTTCTATGCCACAGCTCTTTCCTGGCCTCTGGGCCCATGTCCTCCACCCAGGGAGCTTAGTGAGTACTACGCAGGGTACAGCATGCCCCTGTCTTCTCCAGCAGAGAGCTGGGATGCTGCGAGCAGTGAACACACATCTGCAGAGATGCTGATCCTTAACTCACTGCCTGAGACCCCCAAAGCTCCCCAGAGCAGCTGCCTGCTTGCTAGATGCTTATATTATACATCTGGTTGAGAAGCCAGTGAGTCTGGGACAGTTGTGCAAGCTGAATCTGATTCTGAGCTTAGAGTTCAACCTGCCCAAAACCCACAGTTCAGCAGGGAGCAAAACTCCAGGTGAGATCCAGGACGTCTCTGGCACTGTGGAGAATTATACTGCACCAGCAGGCATAGAGGGAAAGGCTCTGAGCTCACCTACGGTAAAACAAGTCCAAGACAATTGGTTTAGGAGACAGGCAGCCCATCTGCATAGGAGTCTTTTAGACATAATACATAATGCATGGCACAGCTGAGCCTGCCTTAATGACTAACTACCCCCCAAAAGACTTGCTCTTCCACTTCTACTGCTGTGCCCTCTCTGCATTCATGGCAGTCAGACCCATCCCTGAGCTGGTGGATACAGCTCACTGAAAAAACCTAGGGGTGCAGAACACTTTTGTACAGAGTTAAGAAACTGAGCTGTCTCAGAAAAGAGCCTGGTAAGAGGCCAGGGAAAGATTCAGGGGTTTATTGGCTGAGTGTCATTTTGTCTCAATGGTTTTAATTGCCCTGTTTACCAGTTTATAAAAATAAGGCCTGGCCGAGAATCATTATTTTTGGAGCAGCTGTGGTTTTTACTACCTGGAGTAGGTAGGAAACCAGATCATCCCATAGTTAAAAAAATTGTGTTATTTACGAGAAAAAACAGTAATGTATTAGGGCTCACCTTATTTCTGAACATCAAATCTGCCCAAGTCACACTTTCGTACGTCTCCTGGGACATTCACACTGAGGGTGAGGCCTAAAGCTGCCAGGTGCGCAAAGGCCATCTCAGGTGAGGAGTGGGGAACAGAGAACAAAGCAGCCAACAAGTCCATCCCCACCCCGCAGGTTTCCCTCATCCTGTGTGAATGATTACACAGCAAAACTTCTCACTTTAAAGGAGACAGGGGCTGCAGTGAGCCCCCGACACCCCTCACTGACGGCACTGAGTGCAATCACCCTCAGGAGCTGCAGCTTCCCCGAGGGAAACCTGAGGGATTTGTGGGTGTGATCACCCTCAGGAGCTGCAGCTTCCCCGAGGGAAACCTGAGGGATTTGTGGGTGTGTGGGCCCCACCCCACTGCTGGCTGCCTACCCCTGTGCTCTGCAGGTCTTCACACAGCTCTCAAGGTGCTGAAATCGAAACTGTTCCCATCAGTGACCTCTCCAGGGACCACAGAATCACAGAATTGTTTGGGTTGGAAGAGACCTTAAAGATCATCAATTTCCATCCCCCCTGCCAGGGACAGAGATAATTTCCACTATCCCAGGTTGCTCAGAGCCCCATCCAGCCTGGCCTTGGACACTGCCAGGGATGGGGCAGACACAGCGTCTTTGGGCAACCTGTGCCAGGGCCTTTCAGCTTAAAGCCATCACCCCTTGTCCTGTCACTCCAGGCCATTGTAAAAAGTCCTTTTCCAGCTCTCTCATAGCGTCCCTTCAGACCATAATAAAGTCACCCCAGAGCCTCCTCCAGGCTGAACATCCCCAGTTCTCTCAGCCTTTCCTCATTGAAGTGTTCTATCCCTCCAAAGAAAACCTCTAGGTGATGCCAGATAACCAGTGGCACTGGTTCACTGACATACCACTGTCCCTGAGCATTCAAAAGCCTGAAAAACATGCAAATAATTTTACAACAATGAACTGAAGTTGTAACAGCAAAATTTTCAAGCTCCTTACAGTCTGTGGTTTTCAGGTTCTTGAGTGTCATGTTTTTCCAGCTTCTATTTGTAATAAGGTGAAAATTCTTTTTACTTATTGAATTTGACAAAGGATTATATAATTCCCTAAACCTTGGCAAACGAGTCAGAAAGAATGGTCAGATACCATGAGATAATTCCACAGGCACTGGCAATGCCATCCTTGAGTGAACCTGGGAGTAACTCACCTTTGGCAACTTGGAGATAATGGAGTTTTTAACTGATAAAAAGTGCTCAATAGCACAGTGAACATCAGCACTCCTCTGTATTCTGAGCACATTTCATTTTAACCAATCTGCATGTCTTAAAGAAGGGGTTTTTTTTCACACAGTGCCATCCCGAAGTCCTGCTTTTCTATTATTAGTGAGGGGAAAAGTATTTGAATTGTCCAGAAAGGGCGAGCTCCAACAGTCCAGAAACTTTCATCCCTGCAAATGTTCTTAATTGCTGGAGGGCAAAGGGCCCTATTCATTGTTTATGGCCTGCAAGGATTAACTGTGGGATATCTAGGCTGCAGCTGGAGTTATCTGGGTTTAGGGCCATAAATGAGGTCGTGTGTGTTGCTGTGCACATATGGTAAGAAAAAATAAAAGCTCTTCAGAAGAAAAGCTGTATTCTGACATTAGGAAGGGCATGAATTTATCTGTCCTCCATGTGAAGTGCAGTGAGGTGCAAGTGCTGAAAGGGACGCTCTGCTAGTGAAGGGACACTAGAACAATGTGTCATTTTGGTCACAGAGGCAGGGAAAGGTTATGACTATGATCATGCAGTTTGCTCCTTTCGGACCAAACAGAGGTCAGCTGCTGAAGTGGGGAGATGGAAACATACCAGAAAGACTAGTTTTTAAAATATAACATTGATTAACATATTTCCCAGAAATCTGGAAACCAGTGAGACTGGTTTTGGGTCCAGTCTAGCTTCTCATATTTTTCTTATCACAAACTATACAGATGCCCTTTGGTAATGCATTATTCATTGTGTTGCAATACTACCAGACACCAGTTGCTACCCCACCAAATTCTATTTCAGCTCACAGAAATGAAATAATTTTCCTTGCAAGAATAATGGACAGTAAGAAGACTGAGTTTGCAAGGTCTTTGAAGAGAATTGTACAAAGTGTGTATCGTTTTTCCCAAATTTCTTAGAGTTCTCTGGAGAGAGCAATGCAGGGACAATGCTGTGCATTCTGCCTACCTAAATCTCATTTTGGAAATGCTACCTCTAGGATGTTGTCTTGTCTGCACGCTTCGATCCAACTCCTATTTGGGTAGAGCAAAGTTGTCTGCAAAAACTAACTTAGTACCTCACCCCAAGAAGTGAGTCGTGGATGTTGTCTTCACACCCCAGTCCTTCCAGCAGAACCACTCCAGACAACCTTTTTTCTTGGAATATCAACCTCAGTCTCCCTGGCTGCAAGTGAGAAGGTGCCTGTAGGGGAAGAAACACACTCCATGTGTGGAGGTTTAAGAGGAGTTAATTGTCTAGGACTGGCTTGCTCTGAACAGAACTGTGGTTTCAAGGTTTGCCTAAATTAACTGGGGGGAAAAAAACCAGACATGGATGTTAAAAATGCTCGTAGATACTGAGTCAAATTTGAGAGGAGGACAGGACAGGGGTTTGTAGCAGTCACTGATGCACACACGCTGTACTTGTGATACCGAGCAGTAGGTGGCACTGACGGTATTCACGTGAGTTCTCCGGTATCGCTGTCCTTTTGTCATTGCAGAGTTTAGGGAGTGCTCAGCAGTGCTCTAGGGCCAGCCCTCATTGCCTGCCCGGCAGCAAGTCCACCTCATTCCAGCTGTGAAGTGACAGCCTTCACTCCTGCCCTGTGCCAGGCCAAAAAATGCTCCAAACCTGCCACGAGTGGAGAGTTTTCCTTCCAGTTGGAGACAGTAATGTACAGTAATCCTGTGAAATGGCCAGGAGGAACAAGGGGCTACAAAACTTTTGATGGGACACAGTGGATTTTTCTCAGTCACACCTGGTATGTTTTGTCCCTAATTAGGCATTTGGGAGTGCATGGACTCTAGGACACACCAAAGAAAAGACACTCCTATCAGCTGGTCTAAGAGGCTGACATTCCCAGCTCCGCAGAATATTTTGACCTCTGCTGTTTCATCCAGGAGTGACAATGAGAGCCATCCTGCAAATACCACCTTGCCATGGGCAAGTTTAATGGAAATCTTTTTGGACTTGGCTTTTGAAAATTATGCCAGGGCATCTTTGCTCCTGAGCTGGATCCTGCAACCTGGATAGAAGGCCACCATCCTATTTAAAGTTTAAAATAAATGCTGTGATGAGCAGGGATCCCTCTGAGGGACAGGACTGCTCAATGCATAAATCTGTGCTACAATTCATGTATGCCATTTTCCTGTGTGAGCAAAAATGTGGGAATGTTCCCTTTTGACCCCAGGCACCTGAAGTGATCTCCTAACAAAGGAAGGACATACAGCTCACATGCTCTGAGAGGGAGCAGTGTCCCTTTCTGTATCTCTGGGCAGGCACTAGGCATTAGAGACTAAACAAATCCCACTTAATCTACTGGGAAATAAGGCACAGGCACATGCACATGCAAACAACTTCTGAGAGACACCAAGATTTTGTGTGTGATGTCTGATATGGCTGTAATTTGAAAAAAGAAAATCTAAGGTTAATACACTGTTTTGCTCCTCCTCTACTGTTCAGTGCCACGTCCTCACCTATAATTCAGACTCATGTACAAAGACACAAACACTTTCACAGATATACACACAAGTGTTTGATAATGATTTGTTTTCTGAGGTCAGAACAGCATTTGTGTCATATTTAGCATGGGAATTTGTTAGTATGTTGGTGTAACTTGTGGTATTTTCTCCTTAACTAAAAGTTGTAATCACAGAGAGACTGAAGCCTCACATGCTTAATATCATAAAATCATGGAATGGTTTGGGTTGGAAGGACCTTAAAGATCATCCAGTTCCACCCCCTGCCATGGGCAGGGACACCTTCCACTATCCCAGGTTGCTCCAAGCCCCATCCAGCCTGGCCTTGGACACTGCCAGGGATGGGGCAGCCACAGCTCCTCTGGGCAGCCTGTGCCAGGGCCTCCCCTCCCTCACAGGGAACAATTTCTTCCTCATATCCAATCTAAACCTGCTCTGTGTCAGTGTGAAGCCATTGCCCCCTTGTCCTGTTTGCTCTTGTAAATATACGCTCTGGAAATTTCTGGTTTTGTCCTGACTCCTTTGCTTACAATAGCTCTTTTTCCTTTCTGTTACATCAAAGTCAGCTCTTTTCAAATTTGTTTTTTGTTGTGATTTTTGGGGGTTTTTTCCTGTTAAAAAGCTCAGGCTAGGTATGACTTCTTAGTATCTTTCTTACCTGGCATGACATTGGAGGAATTGTTGTCAGGGCTGGCAGCAAGTGGCCACTGCATCATTTCACCCCTCTGGCTGCAAAGAAAGGTTTCCATGCTTTGAAAGACTACGCTGCAAACAGAGGCATAGTGCTGAAAGAGGCATTTCCATTCATTCAGCTGTGGAAGTATAGTGAGGACTTTATAAAAAACAGATTATGCCATGATAACCCTTCAGATTAAAATTTAACATTCTGAAATTTAACCCCATTCAGCAAACCACTTAAGCATAAATTCTACTCTGTGGAATAGAAGCACTTGAGCTAAAGTCAGTGTGGTCTTAACTTTTTTTTCTGCCTCTTTGAGAGCCACTCTGCTGACTTGAATGCCGTTGAAGCATATAAAAAAACGGTATTTCTGCTTATTCTTCATGTCCTTATCTTTAAAAAACCCAACCAAAACCCTACAGTGTGCAGAATCAAACCAGTACAGAAGTAATTTTAAAATTACTTATTTCCTTCTGCACAGCAATTTGCTATGGGAAAAACAAACTCAGTGAAATGAGCAGAAGTTCAACAAATACTCTTCCAGATTGATCTTCAGTCAGAGCATCAGGGACTCCTCAACTTTCATATGTGGGTAGGAAAACAAGTTTGATGTGGTGCTTAGACATGCCTGATTTCAAGTGATACTGGGATAGTATTCCAGTATCTACTACTGGTAGAGACTGCTGAGTGAACAGAGACTTTGGAAATCATTGCATTTCTGTCTCATTGCCCAAAGTACAGAATTAGCATCACAGAGAAAGCCGTATCTCAAGCAAAATGGTTTTTTTGCTTCCCTTTGTATATTCATTTAGCATATCTCACAGAGCAAGAACTAACAATATTCCCTCCCAGAAATCAGGAGTCCACCTTTGTGCTCTTTTGACAAATTTTCTGGATTTTTTACCTCAGGCATTGAATATGTAAACACACCTAAATAATGTTGGAGAGCTATTAAAGAGAAGACCATAAAGAAGGAAGTATTTACTCAGAAATCTTTACTTTGCATAGCCACTGCCTGGTCCTTGTTGCTTATGTTTGCAGGTAAATTATTCATTTCAGACACTGAACAAAACCAGCCCTCCTGAGCCCAACCTCTCCAACAGACCATTCTAAGTTAATTATTTGCACAACTCCCTTGCTGGCACAGAATAACAACTCACACAGCAATGGTATTTCAGGAGCAATTTATAAAATTGTAGTGCACCACAGGGACTGGTGTGGATTTTAGGAAGGCCCTGCCTACTGTAGTCTGAAAGGCTTCGGAAGTTCTGCCTTGCATAAGGCTGGATCACACACATGCATTAGGGGAGAATGTTTATAGAAGGAAGAAATGCCCAAAATTAGACATTGCCCTGGGAGGCCACAGGACCACAGTGTAAGGATCTGACTCTTAGATGTTTCTGGGCTACTGGTCATACTGACATCAGGGAGTTCAGCATCTACATTTGAGTTTTTGGCTTTATTGTTCTGATTTATACCTGTAAATCAGGGGAAATAGCATTTCTTTGCAGCACAAGGCTAACATGAAGTGTGTAAACACAAGGATAACAGGAACTCTATGTGCAACTGAAGTCACCTACTTACCATAAACCACAGTTCTAATTCAGCTGGTATGAAAGTCACCTAAGCACTACAAGTCTTCAAAATACATTTATAAAACATTTTCATCCCTCTGCAGCTACGTGTGTTTTTAACAGTCTCACTGTTTAAATGTGCCTTCAATTCCTTGCCCCAGTTTTATCCTTTGACTAATAAAAAAGTACATGATTTAACACTTAAGTCAGTAAAATCCCTTGTGTCTCTGTTGTCTGTCAGCATCTACAAATTGTCTGACATTTGCAGGGTAGTCAGAGTGACTTTCTGCTCTGTAGCCAGTATTTGTGCACCTGCAAAGGCAAGGCGGTCCAGAGCCTTATGGCAATTAAGATGACATTACTGATCTTACCCTGTGTGAGTGAGCAGAGCAAGCTGTCCGCAGTTCTCTGAAGTGTTCTGAAGCGTTTCTTCTTGCTGGCTGCACTACTCTCTCCAACAGCACCACAAAGGTCTCTGCTGGACCAAGGGGTGACCAAGGTACCCCTTGACACACAGGAACGTGGCTAAAAACCTCTATTGCCTTTCTTGGGCTAAAACAAGAACAAAGTTTGTGTATCAATGGCCTGGACAAACAAAGCGTACAGATGATAAGCATGAGCTTATTATATTTGGATAAAAACCCACAGATATCATACAGTAATATTGTTATTTAGGAATTGATATGGTTGATATTAGACTAAATCGTGGGTAGACTCCAAGTAACAAGAGGTGATAGGCTGGTATTGTATAATCACACACAGGGAAGCTACACTACAGCCATGCAACTGCAGTGAAGATACAAGATTGTGTGTGTGTAAGATTCCTAACAAAAAAAAATCACAATATAATTGATGTACTTGCATAGGGCTTACAAACATCAGTGGGTGAAAATAATAGCTGAAGAGCCTATTTATAAAATCTTAAAACCCCCTAGCCTGGGATACTCATTCCTATTTAACCATTTTGAACTAACCCCTCATAACACCCAGGAAGCCTATTCACTGCTGCTTGAATTTTTTAGAATTTTCCTTCATGATGTCATAGCCCCACAAGTAGAAGTTGAAAAAAGGAAAAGTATAAAGGAATAAAAAGGTAGTGGTACAACGAGGTTGCTGATGTGCTAAGGCAAGTTCTCACCATGCAAACCAATGTTTTCTTCGTTCCTTCAGTTCTCTCCTTCACCTGGATCCACTTAGTCCTTTAACAGAACAGATTTTGTCTTTAGCTCTCTGGTTGTTTTATGTCTAGGCACTAAAAATCTTGTATTAAGTCTATGATCACTAACAAAAAAACCTCCCCTGTGGATCTGGAGGGGATTGACGTATCTGACAGACAGCAGGGGACAGAATCCCACCCAGCTCAAGCACCAGGACCATGTATGTTCAAAATGTACCTTTGGGTCTCAGTTTGCCAACCACAGAGTAAGATCTGACCCTACATTTCAATGGGTGGGGATGCAACCAGTGAGAAATCGTTTACTGAATCCAGGTGACCTTCAAAAATCAATATTCACCACCAGAAGGGGAAAGGGCCCCACTCCCTGTTCCCGGAGACAGCTGACGCCTCTTCATGCACATCACTCAGTCCTGCAAGATAAGGTCCAACAACACAATTTTGAATTACTTCATTAATGAGAACAGTGTGAGAACAAAGCCAGGAAGGAACTGTGCAAGGTTCCTGTACTAAATGTGCTCAGGTGAATTTTTCTAATGGGTGTGTCCAGAAAAGAGCAGCAGCTTGTGCGTTTTCCTCGTAACAGCTGATCAGGAACAGTTTTTAGCAGGAACTTTAATCCATCCAGGTGTGGGAAGCCTTCCAGTAAGATCTCCACACCAAGCTAGGAAAGCAGAGACTATAATTTTCTCCCTCCTACTGGCAAAGAAGTCTGGAATTCAGCCTGTAACTAAGAATAAAACATCTCCCAAAGTCTCCCTGGGATACCCTTTGTAAATAATGCTGCAGCAGCATCCCATGCATATTTCAGTAACTACATGATCCTTACTGAATCACAGAAGTTATCCTGCAATGTAACAACACTTGCATGATCTTCCCTTTTAAAAGGAACTACAAAAATTAGGCTATCTGCTTGTGAAAGTGTTTTAGTCCAATATCCAAAGCATTTTAATGCAGATAGAAAACAGCTTTAAATTGCTCCAGCATAGTTTCAGACCGTTTGTTACGCAACAAAACTTACAGGCCCCACAAGACAGACAGATTTGATACTGTCTGTCCCCTGGACATTTAGGTTGAGCAGTTCTATTTTATGGTTAATATTTACTCCATAATGGTAAGTGATTACGAAATAAATGTTAGGATTTTGTTTTTAAATCTGTTCCCCCTCCAAGTATATAAAGACTTTAACAATCCTGCTGAAATTTAGAGATTTAAGACCCAACTTGTTTAATAAACAAGACTACAACCACAGCATTCTGGTCTAAGTCCAGGAAAAGCCTTGAATTTTGGATAATTGAATAGAAAATAATTTTGTTTTTCCAAACACTATTAAAACTAGACACCATTAACAAGCAAAGAATTTAATCCAGGAGAAGGATCTATGGGACTCCTTCTAGGCCAGTAGCATACAGAACCTTACTGCTAGCATATTTTTGGCTGGTTGCACAGGTTCAAATGCCCATTCCATTTCCTCTACCCATCAGTAAAAAACAGGGAGTTCTTGATCAGAAACAGTTCTGGGAATGAACTGCACTTGGCACCTGGACTGAGAAAAGCCTTGCAGCAAGGTGGTGTTAGTGAAATCCCACCAGTTCATTATTACTACTTTGTTTCTAACCTTTTAAGTGGACACATCAAGTCTACACTTCCATGCAGCCTGTGGCAAACATTAAAGGAGAATGTCAGTGTAAGGTAGGTAATTTACATACTGAAAATGAGTCACTAGGACAACCAAAGGTGCCTGAAAATTGCTTTATTTGTTCGTAAGGTTTGTGCGTTACAGCAAGCGTCAGTTTAGCTACCACGGACAAAAGTCTGGAAGAGCATTTAATGTTAACCATTGAGATATGTAGTGAGTAGATCCCACGTCTGAACACAACATGCTGTTTTCCTATGGCTGGAACCTAACATTCACGAGTTACAGATCCTTAATATCCTTCTGGATGTTCCACAGTGTGTCCGCGCTCTTCTTCAGCTGGATCACCTCGTCGTCCTTCAGCTTTTGGTTGATGACACTCGTCAGGCCAGAGGCACTTAGAACAGCAGGAAGGCTCAAGAAGACATCATTCTCAATGCCATACATGCCCTGCCACAAACAAAACAGATCAGACACAGGCCCCTCACCACGGATCTGGGGTTGCTTTATATTGCAGGGAACCTCCTGAGAGTAGAGCTCAAAACCCATCGTTTTTCAACCTGCAGAAAAATTTCAGCCACAATGTATTTGAGAAAATAAATAGTATAGAGCTGTTTTGGACCAAATGCCTGGCAAAACCAAACAGCTGATGGCAGAAACCCCACCTTCAAACCTCTCACTTTTAGTTCTACACAGCAAGGACCTGAAAAGATTCAGGACAGGTCAACAGAGGGTGCAGCTCCCCCAGCTCAGAGCCCGTGCAGCAGAGGTTGTAGAGCTGGTACAGACCAGATGCAGCCAAGTTACACCAGCTATAAAAGGACACAGCTCTCCTCCCCAGCACCTTTGCAAGGCAGTGGTTCCTGGAATCACAGCTGGGCGTCCAACAAGTCTTTCACTTTTACACTGAAACTTCCTTTCAAGGAATCTGCATGCCACACATGGCAAAGCTTCACACAAGGGTAGCACTACACAGAGAGCTTTATTTTCAGCTCCATACATGTGAGAGGAGCAGCTAAAGAGGTCAGCCTAGAAAAACCAGCAGTAGTAAGCTCCCATTTGAAATTCAAAGTAGCATTTTACAAAGCTTCCTTCATTTAGCACGTTGCTAACTGAGACTATTTAGCTTGACCACAACAACAAAATGAGCCAGAGTGTCCAATCAGCTCCCACTTCTTACCTTTACCAGCGTGGAGACTGAATGAACCCGGCACAGGTTCTTCAGCATGGTCTCACAGAGGTCAGCCACACTAAGGCCAATAGCCCAGTTTGTGTATCCCTTGAGTTTGATCACCTCGTAGGCACTGAGGAAACATTGAAACACAATGGCATTGAGATGTCTTCAAGCAAGACACTGCAAATTACAAGTCTAAAAACCAGTGAATCCTACCCATTTAAAAATTTTCAAACTCCTGCAACACACTGTAAATTTTCGAATTAAAGTGTCCAAATTATGTATTCCAACATTAGAGGATAAAGCATGAAGTCTGCATTATTCCACATGCATAATAAAGAATCCTAAACAAAATTAGCTCCCATCTAGGAAGAGATCCTAGTGTTAAATAGAAAACCACACCTATACCTGACAAGCTCTCTATTTCAGTCAGGGGCACAATGGAAGAGGCAAACATTTAGAGTCAAAGCACCACTACATCCTGAGGTTTTTAGCCAACATCTGCACACACTTTATCCCAGTAAGTGCATACTCATTTCACAAAAGATTTAGCAACTTGTAGTCAGCTGTACACAAACTCTCCTGCATCCATGAACAGAATTTTCCCCAATTCCAACACTCTGCTCACAGAAACACACAACCTTTTCCTGGGCTTCTGCCCTCTGAACAAAGTTACCCTCTGAAGGAGCTCCACGTGGGAAAACAAGCACACACAGCTCTAGGTGCTCCGGCACTTGAGTGGGTTTGTTATGCAATAGCTTGTCTCACTGCAGGGTAACAAATCTTACCAGCTGAAATCCTGCATTTCTGTGTTTAAGCCAGCAGTCCCACCCATTCAAGCAACCCTCTACCTAAGAGGGCACGAAAGCTGCAGCAGAGCAGAGGCAGAGTGCAGACAAGCTGTTGTCAGCACAGCATCCGCCCACATTATCCCTCAGGTCATCATACCTTGCAACCACTTGCTTGTGGACCTCCTTCCAGTTCTCAGGATCTTTGTCAGTTCCCATGGCAGGGTTCAGCTCCTGGAGGGAAACCCCTGCCACGTTAACTCCGCTCCAAACAGCCACTGCAACAGAGGCAGGACATCGGTGTCAGCAGCACTTGGCAACCCCCTCTCCACCTTTCCTAGCAAAAATAACTGGAAACCAAGTAGGAGCAGCCAGAACCACAACAATGGTTGAGGCAGGTTTCAGGTTTTTATCTAGCTACAGTTAAATCTGAGAACTCTGGGAGTCAAACATGAGACTATTTTAGTACTGGCATTTTAACAAGTCAGTTGTAACATGTGACAGCACAACTTTCAGACGCTGGTCGTTTCTGAAATTGGAAACATCATATTCTAGCAAAAAGGCAAATGTTAGCTACCCAGCCTTTTAAAACTGATTTTACTCAAAACTGCAGCATTTGCAGTTTCACTGATCAGTATTAGGGCTGGCCTTCGAGAAGTCTCTTCTTATTTACATGAATAAGAAGGTAGCAATATGGAAACTTAGAATATCTCTAAGACAGGGATTTGCACCTCTCCCTGCATCCTGGAAGCTTAGAGGCAGGCTCAGTCTCTGTTCTTGGGAAGTAAGTAGGAATTCTGAGTTACTTCAAAGCAAAAGCAGCTGTGACAATGACACAGGATAAGCTCTGCACGTGCTCAGCCAAACTGCTTTCATTGGTGTAGGGCTGGCTACAATAACTGCTGCTGTTCATCAGACACTGTACTTTGATCAAATGCAATGGGACATTGAAGAGGTGGCTCCCTCAGAAATACACAGCACGAAAATATGAAGCAGTACCAATCTACAGAAATGCTCTGCTGCAGCATTTCAGACTTGGAATATAGGAACTGAATTAAAACAGATAAACTTCTTCAATGTCACATTTTAAAACTATCTTTGCTTTAAACAGCAAGGAGAAAAGCCACAAAATAAGGTAAGGGATTATTTTGTTAGCCTGAATCTGGACTGCTAGAGCAACAAGGCCTGCTATTGACCTAGCAAGTGCTGATACTGCTTTCAGTGGAAAACTGTGCTACGGGCTATGGAATGGTACTCCAAAAACTGAGGATAAAGAGACGGAGCAAGCGGTAGCCTTCAGGACACAACTTCACTCACAAAATTGGCCTTTTCAGTTCAGGCTTTAATCATACAGCCACAATCACATTTGTTAAATATGTGTAGGTAGATTTCCTGGACTTCTCTTAATTCTAATCTTCATAAAAATACAGCAAAGTACCAGTTACTCAAGCTCAGCTGCAGCTGTTCCTTCAGAATCCTGTAACACACCTCAGGCCTCAACCTCTGGTATGATACTGATCACTCCCAGGGAGGTCAGAACTATTTCTTACCACTGGAATCACCATGCTCTCCCAGGATCCAGCCATGGCAGCTGCTTGGATGGATCCCAAGTCTCTCGGACATCAGATAACGGAATCTGGCCGTGTCCAGATTGCAGCCACTTCCAATCACACGGTTTTTTGGCAGCCCACTCAGCTTCCATGTGACATAGGTTAATATATCCACTGAAAGGAAAAGCACGCATGGCAAATGGAACTTCACTCACACCAAGAATGCTCCAACAATTACCTTACTGAGTGTAGCAGGGCAATCAGGAGGACTCGAAACACAGCTGGCTCATTGGTCAAGGAATTTTGGATCTGACTATTTGGGGGATTAAAATGGAGGCAACTACTTGAAATTTTGATCAGTAGCTTGATGGGTCCTAAGAAAATTTGAAGAAGGTCTTTAGAGATTAGATTCCTACCAGCTAAAGTTGGACACACTTTTTTTGGTCACAGTTAAAGCCCTAGGGCATTCAGAACTGGGACTGATCTCACGTGGCTAAAACATTCCAGCCATTTTCCTGAAGTAACGTTCCCTTTCAGTTCACCATCACAACAGTGAAACAGTTTAGAATCAAAAGTCCAAGATTCACATACTCTTTGTAGCTGGTAATTCCTTCAGTTTAATTTCTTGATTTGTGCACTAAGCAGTTTCTGCATTTACCTCCTCTGCAGCATGAAAAGCCTGATGAGCAGCGTGCTTTAGCTGCATGTGTTTCTAAAAATACAGTTTTAAGAAAAAAACCCAAAGCTAGGTAGGGCAGACAGAAGTATGTGAGCAGAGAGAAAAACCTCTGATCCACAGCTCAAACCAACAATCATAACCAGGCTGCAGGAATTAATTATGACTCCCACTCTGAGGAGCCAGGCAGTTCTCAGGAGGGAACACATTTGTGTGCACAGATCTGAAATGCATCATTTGCTCTGCTCAGGCACCAAAGCACAGTTCAAACCTGACAAGTGGCATGTTCCCTACAGCTTCAGCTGGGGCAGGGAAGGGCATCAAGGTTACACCCCTGAAGTCCCTTCTCATGGGCCCAAAGTGACCTTCACTATATAAAACTCATGGACAAAACTCTACACACTAAGAAAATACAGGGTTATAAAAATGTTTCTGAAAAAGCAACATGCTATTCTCCTCCTGCAGCTGCTCTCCTGGAGAGAAGTCTGCAGGCTGAATTCAGCCTTGCTGGAAAAAGAACAGCCTGATCTTTGTCTCAGTTTGATTTTTAGATAAGTGTTTAAAACTGCTGCAAGTTACTGTATTTGCTCAGAACACCGGCCAATTGTACACCAGCTAAATACTCAACCCCCAGCAGAGCAGCAAGCTGCACATGCACTGGTTCCACTCAGCCAGGTTATCTTTAAAAGCAGTGTCATTTATCACCACGGTTCTTCACTCATGTTGAATGAAGCAAAGACAACCTTACAGGGACACCCTACAAAGCACATCAGAACATTCACAGTCACCTTTAGACATCCATATATCTGAGTTGTCTCTCTGCAATGAGGTACTTGCAAGTGAACACACAAATACGCATAATTAACTCTTTTTCTGTTTTAACTGAACTGTGGAGTACAGGCAGCCCTTGTTTCACCATAGGCTTCAGCATGTAAATTCTTTTTCCTGAAAATATAGCCACGACT
Organism: Machaerirhynchus nigripectus; assembly: GCA_013397975.1. Lineage (NCBI taxonomy): Eukaryota > Metazoa > Chordata > Aves > Passeriformes > Dicruridae > Machaerirhynchus > Machaerirhynchus nigripectus. The sequence continues at coordinate 772,351 of VZRQ01005776.1, read as the reverse complement.
ATAGGGCAAGTTCTTCATGCTGAAAAACAGCCCTATCCTATCCAGACACAAAAGCTATCCATTAGAGATAAAAAATTGAAACTTCCTACTGTTTAAGCCAAAGTATGGAAAGAGCTGAAGTATTTATCACAAAGCATTCTTTTAAAATACGGACATCATGACAAGTTTTGAATAAAGAGAGCATCAGAAAGTACAGAGTATTTCTCTGTACTCTCACATACCCACAAAAAGCTATTAAGTTTCAACAGTTTGTATTTGAAAAGATTTTCTGAGAACTAACTAGTGTTTTACCTTGTCAAAACAAATTTCTAAGTATTAGGAAAAGACTGCTTTACCTGGGTTGGAAACCACCAGGATGGTGCAGTTGGGGCTGTACTTGACGACCTGAGGAATGATGAATTTGAAGACATTCACATTCCTCTGCACCAGGTTGAGCCGACTCTCGCCCTCCTGTTGACGGACTCCTGCAGTCACCACCACGATCTTGGAGTTGGCAGTGACAGCATAGTCTAAGCAGAGCACAAGGGAAAAGGTACAGAGACTGTGTAAAATAGTTCCACTAATTCCAGTAGCACCGTGTTAATACAGGAGTTATGGGGAGCTTCTGCACTGTGCATTGCATTCAAACCCAAAAACACAAGACATCAGTTTGAAAGCCAGCACCATCTCGTGACACTGACCTCATATAACAATATGTGGTGTTGAGAGTACATTATTTTATCTTTCTGACTCTTATTTCCACTATGAAAATAGTACTATTTCTTCTACACACAGTTTCACTTGAATCCATTTTACTAAACAAGCCCCAAATTGCAAAGAGATGTAAGAGAGAGTCCAGCTTAAGAGCCACTCCCATGATGGTGTTCATCTGAACTCTCACCCCAACTCACACACTTCACCTTTTCAATGCCAGATCCTAAGAGTTCTTTGGGACTGCACAACTAATTCTCCACTATTAAGCAAAATCACAGAATATCAGTGTTAAATCAAAGAAACTGAGGTGAACCTTTGTCTGCCACGATCTTGTGAGTGTGAAGGAACAAGCTCCCGTGCTGCAGGTCCATCATTTCTCCTTTTAGTTTGTCGTCCATAACATCAACCAGAGCAAGCTCATCACAAAGCCCCTGAAAACAACAAAATTTGGAGTCAATGAAGCAGTTCACATGCATTTTAAGGTTAACCCAGAGCTCAGCCATGTAACATTTTAAAGGAAAACGTTTCACCCACCTGAAAGCATCTCTTCTCCAAATAAACCAGTGGGACAACACTACCTTGGTGTCCTGATGTATCCCACAAAGTCAGAGGCTACTACAGCACAGGTTCATGAAACTCACTGACTTTCCAAAAAAGTTATCTTTTGTGGGGAGTTTGAGCGCACAGCCAACCCTTTGCTAGGAAAGCACTTCTTAATTTAGTTATTACCTTTGGAAAAAAGTTGCATCTTTCAGAGCTGTAACAAACCCTATAAATCTATCCAGCAAATTAGGCCTGTTTTAAATATTAAATATCTAAAAGAAGACACCACATAATTATCAAGTAAGTATTCTCTTTCAACATGCCATCAGTCAATTCCTTTCACAAAAACATACAATTGGAACAGACTTCCTCAATACTAAAATCGAGAAAAAGGATTCTTTAGCTGTTTTTCTCTACACGACCTACTGTGTGATATTCATGTTGCAGAACAGATTTAGACATGTATTTCTTCTCCAGAGTAAATTGGGAGATAATGTCAGACAGCCTCAGAACAGGAAAACACTGAAATATGGGGGTGGAGGAGAAAGGCTTTCTGCTCTAATGCAAAGCTTTACTGCCTTTTGACAGAAATGTTTACTACCCTGGTAAATTCCACTATCCTTAAAGGTTTATCATGCAAAAAACCTATACTGAAATTAAAGTTACTACTTCTCTTTGTTTTCCTAGATACCTACACCCCATGTGAAAGCAGGTAAGCCATCTTTAGCAACTAAAATACTTTAAACATGAAAGAATATGCACTGTTTTTCCTGTGGAAAATGTATTTAAGAGCAGGCATATTCAAAGTTTTTATTTCACACTTTAAAATAATGTTAGTTAATTGCTTTTCTGCATTGATTCCTTTAGCAGCTGATTTTATTAACTGGTGAAGGACAAGCATAGGAATCTGTATTTATACTTTTTCTGTTTTCAAAACAGCCTGCAGGTTAAAATTATTCTCAGTTGTTTAAACACTATGAGAAAGCATCCTTAAGTGAAGTTACTGGTGTTAAAGTAAGAAGTTAGTGCTATCAGAATTTGAACTGTGTGCACATGTACTATTATGGATACATTTATATACACACAGCCAGCACTCACGGGACTTGCAGTCTAGAACTTGCAACCAATATTCCCCACACTCTGCAGGTTCCAGGAGCCAGTTCTCACTTAAACAGAAGAGCACCTGGAATTGCTCTCCAATGACTAATTTCATGAATTTGCATCACCTGCCTAGAGGAGATCTCATCTCTTTATTACCACACACACACACACACGAATGAAGCTTTACACAAACTCAGCTTAAAATATTTTCATTCAGAGCAGCTGATTTGTGACTGTGGAGATATTTCCATTCCTAAGTCAGTATGGCAACATCAATCACTTCCTCTAACTGAGCAGGAGCTAAAAATAACCAACGTGGAAGTTTTAGAGTCATGCAAATTTATATGTTTAATACTACACCATTAACTGGCACCAGTATTAGAGGCAAGCATCTTGCATAAGTTAAACCCACGTCATATTGGTCAGCAGTGGCTGAACAAGAGCCAGCCCAGCTGGCCAAAAAGGCCAAAGACATTCTGGCTGTATCAGGAACGGTGTGGCCAGCAGGACCAGAGCAGTGATGTCCCCCTGGGCTTGGCACTGGTGAGGCCTCACCTCACAACCTGTGTTCCTTCACTACAAAGATACTGAGGGGCTGGAGCGTGTCCAGAGAAGGGGATAGAAAAGTGGCTGGAGCATTAGCAGTGGCTGAGGGAGCTGGAAGGGCTCCACCTGGAGGAGGCTCAGGGGGAAACTTCTGGCTCTCCGCAGGAGGGTGTAGGCAGGTGGGGTTGGGCTCTGCTCCCAGGGAACAAGGGACAGGACACAGGCTGTGCCAGGGGAGGTTTAGACTGGATAGGAGGAAAACATTCTTCACTGAAAGGGTGGTCAGGCATTGAAACAGGCTGCCCAGGGAAGCTGTTGGGTCACAGTCCCTGGAAGTGTTTGTAAGACTTTGAGATGTGGCACGTGGGGACATGGTGGACTTGGCAGTGCTGGGTTAATGGTTGGTCTCAATGATCATAAGAGATCTTTTGCAGCCTAGAAGAATCTGTAGCTCTTAATTCAGTTACAAGAACCAGATGGTTTTATTATAAAAATGGTTTATACTGCAGCTTACAGCTGTGAGAGAGCAAGAGCAGAAGCCTGGCTGAAACAAATTCCATGTCATCATCCATGCTTGAAGAATTTAAAACCAGTTTTTACTCTGGGTTTGGTGCATACTACTCACTGACAGTGGAACTTTGTGCTTAGATATCTGACAACACAGTTTGATCCTGCTTAGAGCAGTGCATTAAACACAGATGAATGCTGAATTGTAGGTTCAATTTGTGGTAACATCACCTGGCTCCCTCACAGGTTACAGCACTTCAAAAACAATTGATTTCAGACCATGTGCTTAAAAAATATAAATATAAAAAACCACAATGAACTATCACTGTTTTTCCAATAAATTTCTTCTTTATAGATGTTGTTTTAAAAGCTAGTTGCCACTTTCACATCAGTTTCACACTTAGTTGTCCTGTGGCCTGTTCTTATTGTCAGGTTTTCCTTGCTGCCAGGGCTCATGAGTATCAGCAACTGAAAGCCCTTATTTCCTTTTTTTATAATTAAGCATGCATTAAAACATGCATCCTCAGGGTAATACACTGAAGGATCATTTACAAACCAAATACAGCTGGTTTAGTAGTACAAACACGATTTTTCATCTGACTGTGGGCTACCTGATTTAAGATCTGCGCCTGCAAGGGACGGGAGCAGGGCACAACTGTTGATGCCTTCTTTAAAAAAAAAAAGAAGTCTGCAGTTTCCATCTGTCTTTCCAAATTTAATTAATTCACAATATTCTCTAAAAACAAAGTGCAAAGTACAAGAGATCCTCATTGATTAACAAGTCTTTACTTTGCTCAAAGACTGCCCTATGAGATTTGACAAAAATGTCCCACAGACCAGTAACAGGAAAAGTTCTAATAACCTCTAAGTCCAGCCCTCTGCTTTCAGTTTTTTAAAAACTAGCTAACACCTCTCTAGAAAAAATAAAGTCATATAAACAAGTAGAAAGGGCTTAAGAGGAATCAAGAAGCTACTGAAGGGGATAGCACTATTTTCAGCTACTAGGGCACACATTTTTTAAAAGAATAAAAAGCAAACGCTCCTGATTCCTATCCTATATTTCACCTAGATTTTTGCTCTGTCCCCGTTCTTTGCCCAGCAGAGCTCCCTCAGCAAGCAAGCTCCAGCTTTGTTGTGGAAGAATAAAAAAATTGAGACGAGAATGAACGGTTTGGCAGGTGCTTCAGAGCCAATCCTTCCTACATCTTCCCAACAGCCTGGAAAATAACTCTGCCTAATGAGACATTTACTGCTAACCACAGACAGAAAGGTGAGAGAACAAGGAGAGCCTGAAAGTGGAGGGCAGGCTTGTAGGTCACTGCTTACTTACCCGAGCTGCCGCTGATTCATTCCTGTACCAACCTCCCAAATTTCCCACCCTTTGCTAAGACAAGCAGGCAGTGCAGAGCATGGCAGCAGCGGGGGCTTGGAGAGCACGCTGCCCTTGAGCCGTACCTTTCCAAGGACGCTAATAGCAGCGGCCATCCCAACCTGGCCAACCCCCACAATTGTGATCTTGCTGTTGGGGGTCTTGGCTCCCTCTGCAATGGGGCTGATCAGCTTGTCCTTGAGGGTGGCCATGGTGTTCTGCGAGGAGAGATGGAAAGATGTGGATCAGAGCGGGCCAGAGGGAGCTGAAAGACATGTTCTGAATGGAGGGGCCACCTGCCACAGCCGGGTTTACGTAAGGCATCTCCGGGCACGCTGCCCTTGCTCGCAGGGCTCCTTCCTAGCCACGGGTCACCAAACACCACCCGCACACCCTCCGCGGCCACGAGGTTTTGCGTCCCCGCCCTCCCTGTGCCCAGCCAGGGACTGAGCGGGGGCGATTTCGGCAGCACACCCCGCTAGCAGCGTTCCCAGAGCCGCCCGCCGGAGGGTGGAATTCCACCAGCGCTGGCGGGCCCCGAGCATTCATCTCTCGGCACACCGGGGCTCCGGGACCCGACTCCAGGAGCCAGCCGAGGCACAAGGAGCGGGCTGGGATTTCCCCGGCTCCTTTCCACGAGCCCCCGAGGCTCCCCGAGACCAACGGCCGCGCCAGGCTGCAGGGCAGCCAGGGCCCGGAGCGGCACCGCGGGGGCCTGAGCAACGGCCGGGGACCAGCCCGGAGCCAGCGCCCGGCTCCGGCCACCCCAAACCCTCGGGAGCCACAGCTCGGCTCCGGCCATCCCAGACCCCAACGCTCTGGAGCCGCAGCCCGGCTCCGGTCACCCCAGACCCCAACGCTCAGGGGTCGCAGCCCGGCTCCGG
>VZRQ01005776.1:747298-766660 GCA_013397975.1 Machaerirhynchus nigripectus | reverse complement strand
AACCCCAACGTTCGGGGCCCACAGCCCGGCTCCGGTCACCCCGAACCCCAACGCTCAGGGGCCGCAGCCCGGCTCCAGCCACCCCGAACCCCAACGTTCGGGGCCCACAGCCCGGCTCCGGTCACCCCGAACCCCAACGTTCGGGGCCCACAGCCGGGCTCCGGCCACCCCGAACCCCAACGTTCGGGGCCCACAGCCCGGCTCCGGCCACCCCGAACCCCAACCGCCGGGAACCACAGCTCGGCTCCGGCCATTCCAGACCCGAACCCGAGCCCTCGGGAGCCAGGCGCAGCTCCGGCCACCCCAGGCATCACCCCTCCGCCACGCAGGGATGCTCGGCCCGCGGGAAGGGCCGAACCCTGGCGGGACCAAGCCGCCCAGGGGGGAAGGGCCGGGCCAGCTGGGCGGCCATCCAGCACGCCCCGTCCCGAAGCGGGGTCTCCCCGTACGCACCGGGCAGCAGGAGCGGCGAGGGGAGCGCGGTGTGCGGGGCTCGGGCAATGAGCGCTCCGCAGCGGAAGGGGCGGGCCTGGCGGCGGGGTCGGGGGGAGGCGGCGGCTGCGTTCAATCCCCGCCAAGGACGGAGCCTCAAGGATGTCGCCGCTCCGCCCCGGCTCTGCAGTGGCGCAGAGCCCGCGCTGCCGGCCCGTTACCGGAGCTGTGTCCCCGCGGGGTGCGCGGCCGGGAGCGGTTACGCTGCCGGGGCCGGTGGTGGCCCGTGCGATACTGGACACTGGTGGCCTCGGTAGCGTCACCGCCGCTCACTTCCCCAGGGAACAGCGGGGCTTGTTGGTGCCTAAGCGTCTCAGAGCCACAGGCTCGGCCAGAACCGCTGCAAGCGAGGTTAAAATACGGCAAAAAATAAAGCATTTTACCTGATCTTCCGGGGAGAAGTTGCCTAAGTTGGGGGTATCTCCTCAGTCAGGGTTACCTGATTTTTGCGCTCTCTGATTTCTGCCCTGGGACTGACTCCGTTTGAATTTTTGGTGGTTGGACGAATCCCGCCTGGAACCACAGAGCGGTGCCTTGGCAGGAATAAGGGATGTAACCTGAGGCAGGGCAACAAGGAATGTAACCTGAGCAGAGCCACCGCCACCGCGCCTCCTCCCTCTCCCTCGGCTTCGGCCAGACCCACATCCCACTATCTCTATTTCGCGATATCCCAGTAGGACATCCCTTAAAAATGGTAATAACCGTGAATGTAGTTTCATGCCTTGTTGAAGTTACAAGCACATCCGGCACTGTAATTAGCAATAAGAGTCAGAGATATTTTCGTTTTCCTCAGACCCACGGATCACACAAGCTGAAAATCTGGGTGTACGGTCGGCCACTGCTGCTGAGCACAGAAGGAAGTGATTTCTTGGAATTCCTCCAGGACCAAAGCAAGCAAAAGACGGAATAATAGCAAACAGTGTTTTCATCTAGTGCTGTGACATTGCATCTTTCTAGCTGTAAAGGAAGAAAGTAGAAGCAAAACACTGAGTGGTATGCAATTAGTTCCACTGGGGGAGAAAACCAGAAAGCTGTAGGTTCCTCATCACACGTGATTAAGTTTCTCTCACAAGAGGGAAAACAGAACAGTAGATTCCAGAGTCCTCCCAAGTAAGTCACTGGGTTAAATGTGACTAGGCAGAGAGCCTAGCTTTGCTTGCCTACGACTATGGCTACCTTTTTTTTTGGTAAATTCTGTTGTTGCGGCTAGTTTAAAGTTTTATTGATTTTTTTTTTTGCCAGGTATTTTGCCAGGTTTAGTAATAACTGGATTAATTCCCTGTGGCTCACCAAGCAGCCAAACAAAGGATGGTGTGAGCTTGAGAGAGGTGGTGAGCAAGGGATGAAAGCAGCTTTTCTGGGCAGCAGATCAGTACAGATCCATGCTGGCTTTAAATCACTGTCTAACTGCAGCCTACTTCGCTTCTTTACATTGTTTGATGTTGCAAAGGGTCCCCTGGAGGGAAGGAAATTAGTTAAGCCATCCACATGACACTTCAGGTAGCAGCTTGCTGTAAGAAAATCAACTCAAGACTTTGAAATTACAGATGCAATGGGAGCTGGAGGTAAATAATCACACAGTAAGGGTAAGAAAATCTGTAATCACAACGAGAACATGCACCGCTGAAATTTAAGGAAATAGGGAGGAAGGGAGATGAAAAGGTTCTGGAGAGATGAGGGAAGGACCAGAGCAAGGTTTTTTAATTCCTGAACCATAACCAGGACATAACCAAGGGTCCTTGTCCTGCCAGTGCCTATTGAGAGGCATTGTGTTCACCACTGCATTGTGTCTTCTTTGGACAGGATCCTTCTCTCTCCTTACGAACTTCCAACAATCAATTATCACAGTAGCATTTGGAATTAGAGAGGGAAATGCCACATTCCTATTTGCAAGATATTAAAGCTTTAAAAGTCAGACTGGACAATTTACCACAGGTTACAACAGCTCTTTTGGGCCCTCATTTAGATGAGGGTTCATTTTGCATGCAGTGCTAAAAGCACAGGGTATTTAATCCCCTCCCTGAAGTCCTTTCAATCTAAATAGACAAGGCAGGAGCAAGACAGTGGATGGAAGAAAGAAGCTTATTCCCTCTTCCTGCTCTTAATTATTTACGTACTTATTGTTCCAGATGATGGAGGATTGAGGCACAGAGAGGTGAAAAGATCCCCCCAAGGTCACACAGAAAGTCTTCTGGTGACAGGTCACAATTTCAAGGTTCAGCTCCAGTTTGGCAACACTGGCATTTTTGATGCAGTGCAGTTTTCCAGAAAAACAAACCCTAGTGTTAAGGGACACAGTGTAAATAAATTTGCCGGGTAACCGTCACACAATTACGACATATCTTTTGTGTATACATTTTAGTCACGTTCAACTTTCAGGTTGTATGCAAAGCGTATCATTAGATAAGTCTGAGATACTTCACTACTTGCACCTGTCCCATCATCTTCCCAAAACACACGACAGTAGATAGGATTTCCCTACTGTTTCTTCTTCCAAAACTACCATTAAACCTAATTAAAAAGAAGGATCTCAGTTGAAAAACTCTATTTGTGGGATTATTTCACATAGCAAGACGGTGATGGTCTGGTGGCCGTGGTCTGATGATGGCTGGAGCCCTAATGAAGAATTTAATCTAGGAAGGGAAGGAACCCATTACACCACAGGATGGGATGTAGGGCTGGTGGCAGGAGAACATAACATAAAGATTCTCTCTCACTGTGTTAGACCTGGTAGATCAGGTCCTTGCCCTGCAGGATGGAATTGTTCTGAGCATTATTTCATGTGGATGTAATAGAGGGAAAATAATTAGATGTTCAGCTTTGCAAAATAGAGAAAACTGAATTAAACTGCTGGAAATAATTAAGTGCTGTCACACACAATGCTGGCAGATGCTGAATTGAAATTCTGGTCCACCTATGTTACTTCTGTGCTTCTTCACCTGGATTTTCCATTTGGAGGGAAAATACATCATTCAATAAAGAAAAATTATCTTGGAGTGGCAGCTTTGCAAGCTTCTTTTTCCCTGGTTTTATTTGAAGGAACGGTTCCTTATTTTTGGCAGTGAGCCGACTTTCTGTTTAATTTTTGTTTAAAGATTAAACAGTGTTAAACAGATAACACACTCATAATAGTTAAGTGCTTTATAATGTGGTTAATAAAAAAAAAACAAACACATCATGAGCTTGGGGGCTATAGTGCAAAAGGAGTGAAATGTGATTATCTCATTTAATGATATCTTTGATGCCAGAGGAAACAAATGGTGATAAGTTTTACAGTTAGGTAAGTAATAGCACCCACTTTGTAAGAACTAAACTGCATTGATTTAATGAGCTCTGGCTCATCAAAAAGTTCAGGAGAAACAACAGCTGCTAAACAGAGTGGCAAGACAGAAATGGGGCAAACAGTCCATATGCAAGCAAAAATAGATGAAATTGAAATTACAGAATAGATGAACTTCCATACAATAAACATATGTGTTTTTTCCCCGAACTGTTCAGAAAACTTAGTAGTCCTAAGATTTTTATGTGTGGGTTTTGTAGTTTAATTTGTATGTCTGAAGGAGTGAATATGGCCCTGTCAGCCTAACACCTCTCCAGACACAGATGCAAGGCCGTGGTCATGCTGGAGAGTTTTTTACATTAGTGCAATCACCCCCTGAAATCACACACAGAGTGTAGCATATCTGGTAGCACCTCAGTTGATCTTTTTACAGAGATTTTTGTAGTACTCCTGTACAGCACTATTGTAATAGCAGTGAGCTGGTAGGTAAGGATTGTCTCCTATAATATGGCAATACATTGTATTACAGTAGGTTTTTCAGTACTGCTTCACACAGAAACACATCTCGTGCCTTTAATGACTTCTGAAGTAGTTCCACAACTGCAGGACTTACTGCCTCTTTAAGAGTTGAATTCAGGTTCTGTCGTATGTTGTTGTACTTTGAGAAGGATCTATGCTATTTGAACCCCCATGTCTTGATATTGCTTACAGTGAATTTTGCTAAAGAAGAGATTCACCTCTCCCACTCCCACCTAGACGTTGGTTTACATGATCCCATAATTTACCTTGTTAAAAGTAATTCTGGAGACAGCCCGAATACATTTTTGCCTGTTTTACAGAAACCTCTGTCTGTGGTTTACATAAATCTCTCCAGAGCAGTCACAGGCTTCCAGCCACTGCCTTTGGTGCAGATTGCTGATGTGAAGGGTCAAGGCTGACTGACTGCCTTCCTGTTTGGAAAGCATCCAGTGATATCTGAAGAACCTTTGCCATATTGCACTCTGGACCCTTAGCACTGCCATTCACAGAGCACAAGCTCTGTGGAAGAAGCTGTGGACACAGCTGAGCTTCCAGAAAGTATTATTTAACATTTCCCGGTGCTGAGGGAGGTTTGCCTCATTCGTGGCATCCGAGTCCTGTGTCTAGGAAGGACAAGCTTTGCACAGTACACAGAGGGGACTCATCATGGCAGGGATTTGTTGATGGAATTTGGCAGAATTCCATCGATCAGGTGCTGTAGGGGAGCATCCTACCCTTGGTGGTGTTGGATTCCTTGGGAAGGGGAAGAGAACTGTTGGCAAACACAGTGTGTCAGTCTACATTCGAATGCTAGGGAGACTCCTGGAGTGTCCTCAATCACAGCTTGTTTCACCCTGACCCTGCCAATCTTTTCCTCTGGTTAGAGGGGCTTGCAGGGGGAAAATCATTGCTGGAAGTGGGGACATACAAGTTCCCCGTGAAGTGATGAGAGTTATATTTTCCAGCAGTGGTCCCACAGGGTGATGTACAAAAGGTGGGGGAATAAATCTGTGGACACATTTTGACTCTCCTCCTTCAAACTATAAAACATAGCTGGGTTATTAAACCAATCAAGCTTCCACTTTATTTGCAGTGCTGTAGGTAAAGCAAAGTGAGCTGTGAACTTTAGGATGACTGCACCAAATACCTTTGATTTGGATCTAACAGATGCCCACGTAAAATTTCTCTCCATGAACAGAGCAGCCAAGGGTGGTGTTTCCCAGCAGACCTGAGTCCAAAGCTGAGCTCTGAGGGATTGGGCAAGCCTCAAAGGGCTGCCCTCCACCCCTACTTATCCCTTGCACCCACAAGCTTTTCTAATCTCTTCCTGAGCCTTTTCAGCTCATTAAATCAGCAGAAAACTATAACTTTCATTTCCTTGAAGCAGCTTTTTGTTCATTAGCCAACTGACTGGACTCAGTCAAGTGCCCAGTGAATTCCAGACACAGCTCAGGAAGGCCCTGGATGAAGATGCACAGGGAGAGTCCCTTCCCTGTGTCATGGCTGGGAAACAATAAATCAGTTCTCTGCCTCTCCTGTAACTTGAGTCTAAATTAAGCTCGTGCTCTGAGCTGCCTTCTAGAGAAGCTTACATTTCCACAGACTGCAGAAGGAGCTGGCGGTGTGAATTGGCTTCACTCAGCTCAATTGAGTCTCCGAGAATGCCTCTTCCTGTATCCGATCTTGTAATTCCAACACTTCTTATTAATAGTAGCCCATGCTCGTAAACTGTTGTAAATTGTCTTCAATCAGCCCCAGAACTGATATCAGCTACACTGGCTTGATAAGCACCACAATTTTTTTCCTTGCCATGTGCCAGAGATTTACTGTGTGTATTTAGCTTGTACTCCCAAAATCTCTATGTCGTTGTAAACTTGCAAGCTGATGCTGAGACACATTCAGAAAGGCTTCCTGCAGTTTGTCGATTTGCTTTTTAGCACATTAAGGAAAGTAGGTAGAAATCTACCCTGCTTGGATTTTAGTTTTATTGATCAGTACTTGGACTAGTAATTAAAATTAATACATATAAAAGGGTGCGTGTTAGATGGCAGGGGCTTCCAGCTTCCACAAGCGTAACTAGAAGTGGTTTATTTTAAAAGTAAAAAAAAGTGAAGCATTCTGCATGAAAACTGTCCTGTAAGCAGATAAAAACTGCATTTGCAGTGCTGGTGATTTGTCTTATTCACGATCTTATTCACTTTTGTAAATTCACAGTGACTGCTCTGCCTGGCTAGGCTGGATCTATGCCTGAAAGATGGAGGCCCTTATCCGAGCTATTTTGAAAAGTTCATAGAACGGAGGACAAACAATTAATGAACATTATGGGATAGGTATCAACCCCCCATTTTTTTCCAGGTCATTCCAAGTAGTTACACATTGGTGCTCTTCTCACTGCTGCCTTCAGTGATTGTCACACTCATGCATTTCTTCATCAGTGAGCAGATTAAAAGCCCTTTAAAATGATGTGATTTCCTAAACTTATTGTTAACTTTTCCTGATGCACCCTGTAGTCACTCACTTCTGCAGATCTATTCCTCACTGGAATTACTGAATGTGTGATGCTGCTTAATGCATTTCAGATTGATGTTCAATACCATTGCAGCTGCTGGAACTGCTTGGGGATGTGGTGCTCACCTTTCAAATCAAATAAACACACGAAAGTAATTACATTCCACTCTCTTTCCAGCTTTTTCATCGTTGTACAAAATATAATTAAATTGTCTTGCCCTATGATAGGAAGTACACCTAGAGGAATTACATCTATAGCCCCACATCCTTCATTCCATGAAGGAACGTGCTATCTGTCCTGGTTTGTACAAGGTAATTTTAATAACCTTTAATAAAATAAACAAGTTTTTGCTGACCTGACTTCCAGAGACAGAGAGCAACTGAATGACCTGCACAAGCATGGATGATTTATCCTCATCAAGTGCTTATTCCTGTTCTCTTTGCACTCTCTCCCTCTAATTATGCCCATGCTAAAACTCCACCAGTGCTGGAAAGGATTTGGCAGTGCAGTTAGACTTTGGAAAGTGTTCCAGCCGGGGAGGCTCATCTTGTAGAGCAAGCTCCTGTTTCTGGGACAGTTTATGTCACCTCTGCATGGAAAACCTGCTGAGTCAGCCCAGCCACCTTGGACATCTGACATGTGTCTAAGAGAACTGTTCCACTATGGCATCATTACATTGCTCCATATAGTAAGTGCTACTGGTATAGTGTGGCATTCTGACAAAATTCAAATGGATTTTAGCTGTAGCAGCAGCACTTCTAAGAATCGGCCAGGGCTCTGCTTCATTTTTGGTGTAGTAAATAACAAAAAATAACAGTTGTGACTTCTGGGCAACCTCTCAGCTGCCTTTTAATGTCGCGTTTGTGAACTGTAATATTATCTAAATACCCATTATAAGATGTTGGCTATTAAAGGAATGCAGAAAAAAATACGCAGAAAGAGCCTACTCCTCTTCTACTTGTTTTTGCCATGAAAAATGCCTGTGGGCATTGGCCTTGGGCAACCTTTGCTCCCATGGATGGCACCTTGGCAAAGGAAAGCAATTCATTGAAAGATCTGCCAGGCATGAGGCTGTGATTCTGAAACCTGATGTGACAGAAGCTGTCCTGGGCCTGCTCAGCAGTGAACTGTTGATCTAGGAATTTAACTGGAGAAAACACAGCACCTCATAGACATTATTGGCAGAATATCAGCACCTGACATGTGATCCTGGGGGCAATATGACTAATTCTAAAATACAGGCTGAGAGGATAAAGTGCCTGCAGGGCTGCTCACCTCCCAGTAGGATTTTAGAGGGTTCTGGTCAGCTGGCTTAGAAAACTTTTCAGTGGGGAACTATGAAGAGGAAAGATGGATATACACTTTGAAAATGGGGTTTTTCTCATCTACATTTAGATAAACATAGCATACATTTATAGTTATCTAGTCATCTTAAGTGAAAGAAAAAAGACAAATTACTTTGACTCATCTGTTCTAATCCAGATGTCTGCCATGAGGGAAAAATATGTTGATTCCTACAAGTGCATTTTCCTTCCCTTCACTCTAAAAGTGGGCTGAATTGTTAGAGGGGAAAAAAAAAACCCCGACTATTTTCAGTCTGATTCAGTCTGAAAAGTGAGTAGGAACGTGTAGCAGGGGGAAAAAAAGGAGGTGGGCTCACTGTTTTGGGATTAGTCCTTAACTGAGCATAAGGCAGCCACAAAGCTGCACCTTCAGAGCAAGGGGAAGGTCATTCCTTCCAGCTGAGCAGCAGGGCAGCAGGGCATGTGCTCCTCTTGAACCCCTGCCAGCCGCAAAGGAAAATTATTGCAGCCAAAGCAACTGCCAAGGTCAAGTGACTGCTGTGTATTTATAGCAGCACTGAGTGCCCTGGCTAACAAAGGAGAGGGAGCAGGTCTAGGAGTGCCACCTCCAGGTTCCCTGTGCTGCCTGCCTGGTCGGCAGCTGTGATGAATTCTGTCATGGTCTCCTTAGCAGATGTGAAAAATTGAATCAGGTCAGGTTACCATATGAATGAGATTCTGTGGATCCTTGCAAAGATCCTGGGGTTGGCCAGTCCTCAGGGAACTGATGGCACTTCAGGATGCAAAATGACACTAGTGCTCCCACAGAAATAGGAAAAGAGAAATTCCAAGTGCTTCTGGCTGTTCAGGGCCTCAGACAGTGGCTCTTGGAGTTTTATTTAGACCAGGGTGCTTCTTCACTGGTAAAATGTCATTATAATGTGAGATTTGGTGTTGCAAAATGTTATGGCTATTTCTGTCTCAAGCAGCAGGTAACAGCAACATTCCTTTAAAAAGTAATTGTGAAGTACATGAGCCACTGAGGCTGTTAAATTATGTAACTAATTATGTCTGTAGCTCTGATGTTTACATGGTGCTGCCCTCACTAGCTCTGGGGTAACCCTCACCTATTCCAGGTATCTGGGTCAGGAAATGAAGGGTGTTTTCCTACTGAGTTTCATATAAGCCCTTCTTTGCTGCCAATCCTCCTCAGAGCATGCAGAGATAAGAATAATAAAATTATTATTCTTATCCCTTTCTAGCTGGTCTGAAGATTGAAAACCACAGCGGAGATGGCCCAGCTTGCCAATCTGTGGTTTCCTTCAGGTGGAAAATGAAGATCAGAGCCATACAGTTGGATGGCTTTCTTGGAATCTGTTTTTACTGAGAACTTTCATCCTCATATTTATGCTCTGGCAGGATAAATACCTCAGCTGGCCAGCTCAGAGTGTGCCAGGGTAACATTTATTCTCCCAACTGGTATTTTTTAATCTTTGCTCCACTTGTAGCTTCAACCTAAAAGCCAGTGGAAACTCAAACTGGAACAGGAAGTGTCACTGCTTTTGATGAAGGTTTAAAGCTTTTTAGGGGGAATGCCTTTGAGAAATTGATGAGGCATTTTATGCTGTGGGATCATAGGGTCTGATACAGGTTTCCAGGCACAATCATAGCAAAGCAATCTTACATCATGGTGTCTCACATATTACATCCAGCTCCACCCTGCCTATCTTTGCCTCCTCCTAAGTGATGTTCTCAGAGAAATCTACCCTGTCCTGAATTCTGTGTCAGGGTAATATTTGTGTGCTGTGCATACCCAGCTCCAAAGTATTTGTAATGATCACAACTCAGCTGATGATTTATTTTCATCGTCTTTTCTGTCATCCAGTTACTCTTTGACCACAGAGCAGATTTTTGTTTCACTCACAGTGTCAGTTAGGTAGATGAAAGGCCTGGCATCTTTAATGATTCCTATGGATTCTCCAGACTTAAGTTCCCTTTGGTCCTGTCTTCAAGGTCAGCATTTCTCTGCCTGAAAAAGCCTTAGGAAACCTTACCTAAACCCTGACTGCTCTTTCTTTTCCCTCATGCTTCAACTATTTTTTTTATCTTAAAGTGTATTTTTTTTATCTTTAATTGTGTCTATCCACTAGGTGCAGAAGAACATAAACCCAGGTTGTTTTATAGACTCCGTGGTCCAAAAGCACAAACTTAAGTTGGAGCTTGAGGTTTCTTGCAAAGGGAATAGAGCATTTTACAGCAGGCATGTAAACCAAAAACCAACAGCAAATAGATGGCTCCAGATAGGCTTGGCCATCTGTGAGAGAGCAGGACCAAGGAGCAATATAAAAGGGGCTGTAAAGGTTGTGTTAAGGCCTAGGGGTTTATAATTTATGTGTAATTGGATTTGCTCCCAAATGAGGAAGAAAGTGAGATTGGTACCATGAAGCAAAACCTCATGATCTCTGCAGTATTTAATGCATAATTAGCACTGTGAGTGACAGCCTCTGTTATTATTTATTTCCACTGCGTTTCCTGGTCTAGCAAGAGAGATAAATAAGGGAAGGGTGGTAATCATAGAATCAGAGCACAGATAAGCCTCCAGCAGTCAGTAACTTAGGGATGGAGTTTGCTGCTAAATCTGTCATTTGCTGGAATTCACAGGGGTGAATTCCTAAAGACTCTCTGACAAGGAGTCCCCAAAGCAACCCCAGCTGTAGGATGGACAGTGGTTAAACCTTGGGGAGATCTGGCTGCAGTTGTTTCAGAATGAGCTCCAGATCTAAACCAGACACATTTGGATCACTTGAGTTCTGGCATCCCAGCATGGAAAGTGTCTGGAACATTCAATCCAAGCTTATTCCTTGGAAGGAAAAATCTCAGCTCATGGTTGCATCTGCTTTGTAGGAATTTTACATTGCAGGTACAGAGAGGTGTATAACACAGCTTGTATTGAATTTTCTTAACAAGACATCTCCACTAACACACTTCTGGAAGCAATGCTTAGGCAAACCCCAAAGCCCTGCTGTGGTGCAATAACTGAAGGGATGTGATCACCTCAGGCATTTGGAACTGTTCACTGACACAAATAAGCAATTCCAGTGCCGGTGTAGCTTCCAGCCCTTCTGGAAGGTAAATCCATGTTCCTTGGCTCAGATGACCCCTCAAAAGGACAAAGATCCCATTTCTGCAACCTCGTTGTCTCAGGGGCTTGTAAACTTCTTTACCTTGGGTAGCACTTAGCCTTATTTATTCATTTACCTCATTTACCTCATTTACCTCAGTGGGAATGCTTATTGTAGTTTTTGCCTGAAATGAATACAAGAAATTCCTTTAGCAGAATAAAAGCATTTCATGTCTAGTCACTGTTGTATTTACTTCCTTGAAACAGTTATAGTATTGTTTAGACAAATATCTGCTTGTTTTCACAATTAAAGTAATTAGTCCCCTAATATGTCAGGTGTTTACATTTTGCCAGGAGCTATTCATGTAGTAATTCTGCCACTCAGGCAAAAATATGCTCCAAGGAATTTAAACCAGGAAATTCAAGAGAAAAAGATAACTGCAGAAAGCAGTGCATTTCCTCTTCAGAGCCTGGATTCGATGAATCCAGGAAAGGATTTCAAAGCAGCATCTCAAAAAGGAATAGAAATTATCAACAGTGCTTAGAAGACAGCACTGTCTATTCATGTATTGTGTTAGTAAAATAGAGTATCCAAAAGTATTAGTAATCCGGAAATATGTAAATCCAGTTATTAATTAAGTGCTTACTTATTAATTAAGTGCCTTCTCTTTTCAACAGGTGGTTCCACACACACAGCCACAAGGGAACTGTGTGTAGACTCAGTCTTTTGTAACTGCATCTTCTACAGGGCAGAGTGAGAGCCTAAAATACACATGAAATACAGCAGAGAAAAAAGGAGAATGGCATGTCATCACATTTTAGTTTTCCCAATCACTTAAGTCATCTCCCAGTTAGACCTGCTGGAGTTGGATCTGTTTCTTCCCGTGTAGAAAGTGAAATTTGGGTAAAAAAAAAAGTATTCTAAATTTTCGTCTTGAGATTTCTTCACATACATGCACATAGATTTTTCTATGGAAGCAGATAGCTACAGAAAGGTTAGGTTAAAGTTTTCCCAGGAGCCTTATCTCAGCACATAAACTCTGAAGAGCCTTTGTGTTTCCCCAAAGTCCATAGGGAGTTTGCTTAGCTATTCCTCTCTGTGAACAAGGGCTACCCAGAAATATCAGCATTCTTTTTATTGGAGATAATCTTTATCTTCAGCACTTCAGAGGATGGCTGTAATTGCTCTACTAGTTGAAGTCGACAGAAAAACTGCTGAAGTTGTTTGCCCCAAGCCCTGTCTCCTCCAGCAAACAGAGCAGGGTACTAACCTCCTCCTTCAGCACTCAGAACTAGAGCTGGGGAGACAAAAAGCTCCAGTACTTTCATCCCCTTCTCCAAGGCTGCTTGCTTTATTTTCCACCCTCCCTCCTAAAAGATATCAGAGCTCCAAATCTGATCATTTTTACAGGCCCTGCCTGTGGGTGACTGTCACTCTGTTATCTCTTGAGAACTACCAGTAACTCCTGGGCAGTTCAGTAGCAGATGAGGGAGGAGTTGGGTTCTCAAAACCACTGGCTGTTTACAGAGTCAGTGAAAAAGCACCAGAAGAGAAGAGAATTTTTCATGCTTTCTTCCTGTGTGGAAAGTTACGAGCTTGCTTTCTTCATAGCCATCAGAGTCCATATGATAGAGACATTTCATAAAACAGACTCCATTCCTTCTGCAGTCTGTAGCATTTCTCAGCATGCATGGTCCTCAGAACAAGCTGAAATGAAAGAATAGGCAGAATTTGTCACTCCTGTCACCACAGGACAGCAATGGAGCCATTGCAGGGATGGGACAGGGAAGGCTTGGGCTGGCACACACACACAGGCAGAAGCATGTGGTGTAAAGTGGGTGTCTGGGAAGTACAAAGAACGAAAAAAACATGGGAAAAAAATTTACTAGTTTGTTGATTAAAAAACCCCCAACACTGCGGACACAGCTTGCCCCTTTGTTCTTCAGCCGGGGCAGGGCTCTGGTGAGACAGGGACAGGCGGGTGTGTAATGTCAGGGTAGTCGGGCAGGGGTAAAACAAAACCGGGAGGATGAGAGCAGGAGGTGTGGCTGATGCGTGAGGATGTGTCGCCGATTAATTCACCAGCAGCGGTGCGTGGAGACCAAGTGAGTCTGAAAGAGAAGTACAAGTGCCCTGTTCGAAGTGACGCCGAAAGAGCCGGGGACAGGGGTTGTGCCTCCACCGCTGGCACACGTGCCAGGACATCCCACGTTCCAGGACAGCCCATTGCTCCCTGGCATTGGTCCCTGCTGAATTCAGGGTCCCCTCCAACGCACATTCCTCTCGGCTGCTCCCTCTGCCAGCAAACACTCCCCACTGGTTGAACCAGCGCCTCTCTTTTTCAGACCAAGCGAAATCTTTTCGTTTCTGCCTGCCAAACCCATTCCCATTTTCTCCCTCGTGTACTGGGTATGATGAATCCACTCAAGCACAGCCTGGCAAAGCTAAAAAAGCTTCTAAGGGTGGCAAAATGTTTGTCTGTGAAGCAGCTCTGCAGTCTGATGGTTTTGTATGCAAGAGGTTCAGCCACCAAGAAGCAGCACAGCACAGGCAGCTGAAGAGATGAATGACTCCAGCTAAGAGGGAATATGGGCACATGGTAACTACTCAATGTGCTTGGGACACTTTGGGATCATTGGAGGGGTTCCTGTTTGCATCACTTCTGCTCTCATTAAGTCTTGATAGACTTTTTCTTTCCCTGTGTATTTAAATTTTTCTTCTCCCGTGTATTTCAAGACAGCAGTGACGAAAAAAGTAGAAAGTGTCGTGCAGTGGAAAACATAGGGGATGATTTAATTCGCGTGGTTTCTCAGGACCAATCTAGAAGAGATTTTGCTACCAGTTACTCTCCTGCTACCTTAACAAAATTATCACCCCGAGGGGGGTTTTTGCTCTTCCTGTGAAAGAAAATTTCCTCTTTGCATTTCAATGAAAGGCATTCAGCCTCCTTTCTCTGCCCCCAGGCTGTTTCCTGTGCAAACCCCCAGAATTTCATTTTCTTTTTGAACCAGCTACATTTGCATTTCACTGAGCCCTCTGAGGCATCTCCTTTGTCAGGGTGTGAGAGAGGGCTGTGCTGGGGACGTGCTGGGGTGCACATCTGGAGTTCTCTGAGGGAGCCAGGACCAGGTCCCTCGCAGCACAAGCACAGTGCCAGCAGCAATGCCAGCCTTTCTGCCAGCCTGTGGCTCCTGTGGCAGCTGGTTTTTCCCATGCAGGCCGTGTATGTGCAGGTATGGATGCAGATGGGTGATAACATAGGGCTGTAACACTGGGCTGTGAGATGTACAAAGAACTCGAGCTTGCAGCGCCTGGAGTTTCTGCATGGACAAGAAAGCACTTGGAGCACTCTTCACGGTTTAAACCCTCCAATCCCGTTTAGGAGGTCAGGATGCCAGAACAGCTGGAGTGCCTAATGGACCTGGAGCCTGAACGTGAGGGTCTCCAGCATGAACATTTATTTAGCAAGGTGAATTCTAACCAGCATCTTTGACTCAAGTTTTCACTCTGTTGTGCCATCTGTCTGTGTGCAGTGGATAAGCAGATTTGCTATCCCTCATGCAGCTCTTAAGATGGATTGGCTTCCAGCAGTAAATTGGAAAAAAATAGCTTCTACCCTTGGGCATGGTGAGGTTCAGTGAGGTGAAATCATATCCAGGACTGTCTGTGGTGGAGGAAATCCCTAAGTGGCACAGGGGAGGAAGGAGCTGAAGCAACTTGAGCTTTTTCTTTAATATGTCTGGCTGGCACATGCTGGCCTCGTGAAGAACGTATTAGTAATTTATATTTGTCCTCTAGAGGCTTAATCGTTACTCCATTTGATTTTGATGTTGCTGTGCCAGTTCTAGGTAGATGGTTAGGCCTGCCAAGTGTACAAAAATAATTGGGAGGCTCAGCAACATAGCGACCCGGTTTGCATCACAGCAGCCACGGGTGTGCATTCCATTTAACACCATTAGGAATCATCCTGCTACGAGGGGAGGTGATTTCAGATACTGACCTGGAAGCAACACCGGGGGGAATGAGGCAGAGCCTGTTTCAGAGGCAGATGTGGACTGAGATGAGTGGCAAAGCTGCAGGTTCAGATGTGGGCAGTGCCGAGTGAGGAGCTGGGATTCCACGTGTAGGATTCTGGTGTGGCCAACCAGATCTCTTACAGAGATCCTCTCCCAGGAGGGAATTCGGGTTTCCATAGCTTGCAAAACAAAGCCAAACTGCTCAATTCAACCCAAGAGTGACTCTGGCCAAGCAAAGCTGGGGTAGAAATACCAGAGGAAAGATGAAGCTTTGGCAGCTTCCCCTTCAGCTTTGTTGCTGTGGGAGGCATGGCTATTTCAAATTACAGAGCCATCTCTAGGCTGAACCTTGGGAAATGAACCTCAAATTTTAATTCTGCTTTGTAGGGGTGTGCAACAGCACGCCAGAAGCTGGGATGACAGCAGGTTCACAAGTTGTATTCCTGGCTTTGAAATAAATGTTCCACTGAAACAGCCGTGGATGCTCATTCCACCACATGTATTTGTGCTCTGATGCTGTGCAGAGTCAAAGAACAGCAGAGTCTTTGGTAGGATATCTGAGGGTTTCTTTTCTCACCTTCTGGTATCCAGTATTTGAGCTAAAAAAAGAGCAATGCTGTTATTTGGGAGCAAAAGAGGCTGTTTGAGAGGCAAAGCAGTGCTTGTGTTTTACAAACTTGTAACGTTTTCATACCAAGACACACATCAGGCGAGAAAACGGGATAAAAACCCCAGTCGTGTTTTTGTGATGGAAGTGTATAATTTTCACAGTTGAGATATATGATATTTAGAAATCCGTAACTTTTTAGGGAGAAGGTTGAAAAGCATCCATTTGAGGCTCCTGTGCAATTCTTGTATGTTCTTCCTGTCAATAACCCGAATTGTTATTGCACATGTAATTAACAGAGGGAAAGTCCTATTTTGCAAATAATTGGGATATATATGTTAAACAGGGAAAGAGCCTTGTTTCAGCTAGCATGCTTCTTTTTTTTTCTCTGTGCAGAATTAGCTTAGCACTTCAGTCTCCTACTCATGCATGAAAAAGGATGGAATCACAGATGTACAAAAAGGAAGTAAACACTTAAGGTAGTCCTTGCCTGCAGTACAAATATGTGGACTGCCTCTTGATGGAAGTTTCTTGGAGATCATTTGTGTTCATAGCATGTTATTTTGAATCCTATTGCTGCAGCCTTCTAATTGTGCCATCATAAATAAATAGTTTTTAATATATCTTGGAAAATCCTCCTGAAAATTCTCCTTGTGACCATAATTATTTGACAGAGGTTGCAGCTTGCTTTGATCACAGACTACACAGAAACCTTTGTACCAGTGCAGGGAATGAAATGTGGACTAAGTCATTGCTCTGGTGGTTTTAATACTTGACATTTGTTGGGTGGAAGTAAAAGAACCTCTGAGCTGGGAGAAAATCCATGGAACATTCTGATCTATAAGAACCGTGTGGACTCCTGGGAAGGAGTCCTTTACTCTCTTAGACAATGTTTTATTTTTGTTTCTAGTTTAGGAAGGGTTTTGTACGTTACTTATAAACTGGAACTTAATATTTTATGCACACGTGAAACAATGCAAGTTTTAAGGAAAATAGAGTTCTATGTCATATAAGTTGTCTGATGCCACGTGAACAAAACAGTCCAATGTTGGTCATGGCTTGCATTAATGCCTGTTAACCCCACTCTTTTGTAAAACACTGATGGGGAAGCTCCCTTTCCTGGTCTTTGGAATCGAAAAGAGAATTAACAAAGCAATAGGGAGCACATCAGGGAATGAAGCTGTGGCAAAACCAGCCTGTTTTCCTAGCAATGCCCCAAACACAATCCTACCATCATTCTGCATGTCCTCCTGCAGAGGTTAGAGGAAAGGGGAATGGGCTGTTTATCAAAGCCTCTCCTATCTGCTCGAGATGGATTGCTTTGCCCTTCAGACACTGATAATTAAAGCACCACTAACCTGGGGGCTGTTTAGTGCCCTGGACCACCCAAGAGGTGGGTGTGGGAGTCATTTTGTTAAGGAAGATACACAGATGCACCCATCTCACAATCCCAAAGCAGTTTTACAGGTAAGAGAGGCCTTGGAAAGACAGACACTTGCTAATAATTCTCTCAGCAAATAAAAACCCCTACCAGTCGCATGGCTTTGTTTGTGCAGAGGTTGAATATTATCTAAATTACAGATAGGAGAGGGTGACTGGCTAGACCAGCAATCTTTTGTCCAAATTCTTGTCTTCCTTGAGCCTTCCCTCTGCCCTAGGCAGCCATGAAAATCCTGGTGACAATTTCACCCCACCATCACTTTGAGTAATATCAGGGGAGGAAAGCACATTTGAGGTTTGAGGTTTGTCATCTGGAACTGCTCCAAAGTGGGAAGACTGCTGGGGACACCCTGGGAGAGGGGACACCTGGTATATTTAGGGGCCTGTTCTTGCAGAGCAAAGTGACTACATTTGTCAGCATGTGCTGTAAGACCTCAAATCCCAGGATTAGCAGCATGGCACGGAGTGAAGAATAGTTGTCTCTTGCCTCACCAGGTTCATTTTCCATTGACTTGAAGGGTTATGCCTTACCTTGCCTCTTCCTTTACCTTCAGTTTCTTAATAGAGGACATAGCAATCACTCAATTTAGTTTTAATTATGTGAAGGAGGGGTAGAAGGAGAGGACTGAACACTCCAGACCACAGAGAATATTTTTCCGCTTATTACTTATTTGTTGGTAATTACTAACCCTTTACATTGAAGGGCTTTCCAGGCACCTGGATGATTTACATTCATTAAAACAGTGTAGCATTTCCATTCTCCATGAGTGGCTGCCTTTCTGCTATTTTCTGCATGCATATGAGCAGTCTCTGAAGTATCCCAAATGACCTAAGGAAAAAATTTAAAAAACAAAAATCAAAGAAACCATGAAAAGTCTTCTGGTTTCCTTATATGCCTTAAATTGCACTGCTGCTCTGTCACTGAGAGCTGAGTTAGAAACAAAGGAGTCAGAGGGGCTCACTAACAACACACAGCTGTTCCCTTTAACTTCAAAGGGATTTGCACCAGCCTTTGACCTCTTCCTGAGGGCAAGGGAGGGCAGGGGTAGGCCTTTTGCAGTCTCTTGGCTCTGTTTCTTTTATTTACTGCAGATTTACTGCTGCTGGGTGCTTTATTTCAGTTGTGTGTTCACGGCTGTGCACACACAAATGACTCTTGACTTTCATTTCACACTGCTCAGACAGACACCAGAGGTCCTGCAGAGCATTTGGGGCTCTGTCATGGATGGGGTAGAGCTGAAATCCTTCACTGAGAGCCCCTCAACTCTCTCCAGAGGTCTGGGCTCTCCTGCTGAGCTGCATTCATGGTGCCAGAAAAGTGACTGGTTCTCACTGCAGCCTGTCACTTCCCCTGCCTGAAATGAGCACCATGTGAGTCACTCATCTAAAATTTCCCTTCTTGCAGATTTTTCTTTCATATTGATGCTGGTCTCAGAGGTGGGATCAGTTCTGCCCATGCTCCTGATTCACTCGTGGTTACACTTGTAATTTCCTTGTATTTTTCTGAAAACTTTTTTCCATATCATCTCCACTTTATATCCCAGTAGTTGCTGTGTTCTAATGGTCATAATTTTTTTTCCCAGCAGTGTCCTAATGACACTCATAAAATAACACTGATCAGAATAATTATGGTGTTGGGACAGAAGGGAGTGCTGTTCCTATTTCTGCCTTGCCACTGGCAGGTATGGTGACCTTGTCCTTGGAAGCTACTCTGTGCATTTCCTCCTCCGTGACGTATTGGTCTTGATGGGATAACTTGCAAGGAAGTAATTCCAGTGGCCTGTCACAGCAAGCCCAGCCCAGGCTTCCTGCCAGGGCAGTGTGTATTTCCTCATGTCATGGTTTAACCCCAGATGGCAGCTCTGCACCATGAAGCAGCTCCCTCGTTCCTCCCCAATGCTGGGATGAGGAGGAGATTCAGGGAAAAAAAAGAGGTAAAACCCGTGTGTTGTTTTAAGAGCAGTTTAGTAATTGAAATAAATAAAAATATAATAATAATAATAGTAATGAGAAGGGAGATAGTAAAAAGAGAGGGAGGAATCAAAGGCATGAAAAAAAGGAGATGCACAGTACAATTGCTCCCCACCTGCTGAC